>CACKRE030003134.1:54778-65322 GCA_902602495.3 Ectocarpus sp. CCAP 1310/34
GGGTACAGAGAAGTGTAGATGATACGTCACGTCGACAAAAAACGGCAAAGGAGATACCCCGATATACAATTAATTGTACAACGACAAAATTTGACAGCGCTTACCGGAGTCTCCCGACGCACGAGAAATATAGTCAGAGTGCCAGAACCACCTCGCCAAACCCATGACACGTTCGTCCATCTTGTCGCTCCTTTCCTTGCGAGGAGCCCAGAGGTATCTCCCCTTCTCCAAAGCTTCCTGTGGAAGTATGGTGTGGTCAGTCCTGTGCATCCGGGTACGCGCTGCACGGAACGTATGGTATCTCACACCAAGACCCTCTGCTCGCGCGGCAAGGCTGACGGCACCCTGCGGCTCAGCAGGTGCGCGCGGCTCATCCGGCGTGCAAGGGTAATCAGGATCGCACGTGTGCTCCGCTCCAGCAGCTGCGGCAATGACGGTGTTGTAGGCAGCGCGGCCGATGTTGCTGTGGGAGTGTAGCTTCAACGTCTCTATAGAGGCGACCAGTGCGCGAATGTTCTCCGCATCGACAGCAGCCTTCGTCGCCGCTGCCTCTCCAAGTTCTCCGACACACAGTAACTCCCTCAGCTCCTCCTTCAACACATCATCCTCTAACACACTCTGCTTCACCCCGTCGCGGTGCCGGTCGATAGCCTGCTTGGTTACGATAAAATTTGAAGCAGTTTTGACGCGAGAGGGGGGAAATGTAAGGATGGGTTTCAATAGTTTCGTGGGAAGATGGAGAGCAGGGGAAATATATCGGAAATACAGCAGTGGTGTAGCCTACACGGAAATTCAAACATTTTAAAAATACGCAAGATATCACCCTATCTCTTGAAGTACACCGCTCTGAACTCACCATTCGCCGTTGTCGTGGAGGAGTCGTCGTGGGTTGTGGGCTTCTCCTCGGTCCGCTGAAAAGAAGCGCCTCCAGCGGATCGGACCGAGCGAGACGTGCATCGGCTCCTAGCCTTGGACATCGTTCGGCAGCAGCAGCAGCCACCGCAGCAGCGGCAGCAGATCTGGTGGCGGCTCCTTCCGGTTTCTTCTTGCGACGTTTAGAAGCCCGTTCTCGGAGGTCATCAACATGCTCTCGGGCCATATGTACAACGCCCTCGAGGTCATCCACCACAGAGCCTATTGCCTTGGTAGCCGCAATCTCAGTGCCCTTCTGCAGCAGCGTGGAGGTCAGCTGATAGCCCCTGGTGTGCATGCGCCATCTGTGCTTGATGACCCTCGCTTCTCCCGCAATTTTGATATCGCGCCTCAGCATGGTGGCAGCAGCCGCCACCGTCCAGGCGACGGGAAGGGAATGAGCAGTATGTCGTCGAGGTGGGGTCGGGAGACCCTGCAGTAAGTTCCTCTTGGGTAATTCGACCAAGCGGAGTCGATTGGCGGGGTACAAGTCGCTCCGAGGTGATCTTCCCTGTGAATTGAATCCCGCCGCATTTGTTTTCGTCCAAAAGTGGCGCGAAAAATATGTATATTTTTTTGTACATGCCGGAAATGGATTCTTCTGCCGGAAATGGACCTAGAACCGGTTATTTTTTTCATACCGACGGAAAGAAACTCGACGACATACGGAGTTAGACACTCTAGCGCAAAAGGCGCCCGAGGCGACCACCACACCACTAATTGAGCACACCGCAGCCAGCAGACCCAGAGGCAGCAGCCGCCAACAAGCGAGGACACCCTGTGGATCGCCTTCTCGAGTTTTTGGTATCATGTCGACGAACCAGACTTCTATTGGTGCTACTGGTGGGTCTTCTGCTGCTTTCGTCGTTGGTTCTACTGCTGTCGGCGCATCTTCGGCAGCTGTATCAGGCAGATCAAGTGCTTCAGGGAGTGCTGCTGCTGCCTCTGGTGCTGGCGGTCCTGCCGCTGCTGCCGCCGCTGTTGGTTCTGGTGCTGCTGTAGTTGCTGTTCTTCATGGATGTCATCAGTTGCTTCGCGTTCGACTGGAGATTCGTGGCTTTGCCTCGCAGCGTTTGAAGTTACACTGCTGTTGTTCGCTGTTGCTTGGGAACGCGCCTGCCGCTGCCGTAATTGCGGCAAAATTGTTGTTTTCTCACTGAAAACTTGCTTCAAGCGTGCATTCAACATCATGGACGCTATGTAACCAAATGTGTGTCGCTCTATTGTTCTCCACTTTCTGGAATCGGCCGTACACAGCCGGTTTGGGGATACATCTGCTCCTCCCGGGGACAAAATCATGCTGTCCCCGCGTCTCGAAGGTCCCTTTGTTCGCATACAGGTCCTCAATCGTATACAGTGGGTGGCCCGATATAGTGCCGGTTGAACAGTGCCGGTTGCCGGTATAGTGCCGGTGTTTTCGGCTCGCACACACCGGAATATCAAGTCTTTCTGTACTCTGAATAGTGCCGGTGCCCGGTACAGTGCCGCTTTGCTCTCTGAATACATACCGGCACTATAGAGGGCCCCCTACTGTAATAACTTACAGGCATTGATGTAAACATCAACAATTTTTGTTGGGGGGGGGGCTGTATCACGTAGTACGCCAAATTTCTGCGAAAACTGGCCCTCTCCTGTGGAAAATCTCATTACATACGCCGGGGATGACAACAATTGATCCTCTGGGTCAAGAATGTTTTTTTTTTTTGGTATAATGGAGTACTATATGAAGACCCATGCTGAAGGTTAGACGCTCAAAACACCCATTTTGGGCACATCATCGCCATATTTCACGTCGGGCTCATGCAGTTGGATTTTCGAACCGGGCTGATCTTCTGGGGCGGAGGAAGTATTTGTTTTAGCTGTCGGCACGGGTGCACGTTGTAGATGCCGTTGATTTCGCTTTCACCGTGTGGGCCACTACCAATATGTCGACATGAACTGCCAAAATACCTACAAAGAGTAGTTCCGACAAGTGCGAAAAGTAGGCAACAGTACTCTTCTTGCACGAGACGCTCTGAAGTCGCAACATCTCTTGGGCATTGCTCGAACTTTGCTTTCTCTCAAGCAGGCAGTTGAGAGGCTTGAGGGTCAACCAAGAGGTTTTTGGCCAACTCGAAGAAGAGGAGCGACAGCGCATCGTGTCCGAAAGGGCCACATTTGCGTGGGAGGCGCACAGGTAGGTGCATCGCAGGGCGGGTATGTTGGCTTGTTGGTCACCCCACGATGGCGGTTATGCATCGCGACAGAGGCAGTGGTGCACGTAGCATTTTGCTGTCGTTGTTGTTGTGGTCGTTGTTGTATTCTTCACTTGGATAAACGTTGTCTTCACAAGAAAAATCGTCCCATTCTGCCTCTGCTCCGCACCACCACAAATCCGTACTGGTGAGAGGTTGAGGCGCACGAGGTCTCCAATCTTGCTAGAGGTGATCTTGGCGAACAACAGGCAATGATGTATCGGAATAGCTGCAGAGGTAAGAAAGGGAGCACCGATGGCCATCCTTTGGAATTGAGGCAATGGTGAAACCACGACAAGCAAGGCGATCAGCCAATGTGTGACATAGAGGTCGTCATGCACCTGGTTTGCGGCCAGGCATAACGTTAAGAGCTTCTCGCTCCTGTGCTTCAATCTCTCCTATTATCCCTCGTTGTTCCTCCTTCGTTCTCCACAGGAACGAAGTGGCGGCAATGCGGCGGAGGCAACAGGAGGAACCCGCTTCCGAGCGTCAGCAGCATCAGGAGATCCTCAAGGGCGCGAGCCGCTCGCCACTAGCAACAACGACAATGCCGTATTGACGGAGCGAGCTGCGGCCGCGGAGCGAATTGCCGAGGAATTGGGCGGGTGCGTGCTATAGCAGTGCCCCCGTGCGGGAGTGCCGTGCTTCGTGTTCTAAGTGTCACTCATAGACAACGGCGCTCCGTCGAAATTACTTGCTCCTGTGCCATGACCTCTTTTTCTCCCTTCTTCGTGCTCCACCGCAACAATAGGGAGGCGACGAGGGCGGCAGTGCAGCACCAGGAGACTCTGGCCCGAGGGCGCGAGCTGCTCGCCGCCAGCAACAACGGCAATGACGTGTTGATGAAGCGAGATTCGGCTGCGGAGCGCACTGTCGAGGAATTGCGCGGGTGCGTGCTATAGCAGTGCCCCGATAATTCATGGTTCGTATTCTATGTAAGTGCCACGCGTAGACATCAACACTCCGTCGAGAATCTTTGCCGCTGTGCCATAACCTCTCTGTTTCTGCCTTCTTCGTTCTCCACCGCAACAATAGCGAGCAAGCGGTGGCGATGAGGGCGGCAGTACAGCGCCAGGAAAAGCAGGAGCTGACTGCTGGTCGTCTGAAGGAGCAACACCAGAAGAGGCTGGCTGCAGCCCAGGAACAGCTAGCTGCCAGCCAGAGCGCAAACTCCTTGTTGAGCGAGCGGGCTGCGGCCGCAGAGCACGAGGTCGACCAAATGCGCCGGTGCGTCATACAGGTCCACCTCTTGCTCCGCGGCCGCGGCTCCCTCCCTCAACACCGCGTTGTTGTTGTGGCTGTTGGCGAGCTGTTTCTGGACTGCAGCCAGCCTCTCCTGGTGCCGCTCGTTCAAGCGAACGGCAGCCAGCTCCTGCTCTTCCTGCCGCTGCGCTGCCGCCCTCCTTACCGCCACTTGCTCTATATTGTTGTGGTTATGGCACAGGGACAAAGAACCTCGACGAAGTGCTGTTGTCTACGCGTAGCACTTACGAATGTATTTTACCCAGCCAATGTTCGGGGCACTCGTGCCCCGAACACGGTATGTCCATTCTAAGCGTTACGCGTACAAAAGACAAAACTCACTCGACCAAGGTGGTTCCGCCTTCGCTCCTCTCTTGTGTCGGCGTCGTCGTCCCAAGAAAACTGTTCTCCACGATATTTTCGATAAAATTGTTCGAGATCAATCCCTTGCGTCGCTCGTTGCCTACGTTCAGGTTTCCATGCGTTCCTCAAATACGTGCTGATAACGGTGGACGACCGCGGGAACTGCTACCAGAGCAACTGGTTTCTGCTCACCATCCTGTGGGCAGTCCTCCAGTGTCCGCGGCGCATCCAGCGTTCGATCAGCACGTCGCTTGCACGGATACGACGAGGGTGGGGCATTGCTCCATATTCCGCCGCACCACCAGGTACAATGTTTTCCGTCGAAGTGGTCACACCTACCTACCGAATTGGTGTGCTTGAGGACCTCTGCACATTGTATCATCTGAGCTGAAGGAGAACGTTTGACCAGTAAAGGACGGCAACTGTTGGACCGTATTTGATGCCTTCGAAGCAATAGAAAGTGACGGATGCAGATCGTGCCCCACGTCGCAAACACAGTAGCGACTGAATCGTCTTTCTCGCTGGCTCGACCTTGACGCTGCCCCAATACACTTCCGAAGGCAGGTTTGACCACGACGACCGGAAAAAGCTGTACCTGGTGGTGCGGTGGAACGTCGATCAATGCCCCAACCTCGTTGTACCCGTGCAGGGAGCTTGCTTGTAAAACGTCGGAGGCGTCGCGGACACTGGAGGACTGCCCACAGAACGGTGAGCAGAAACCAGTTGCTCTGGTAGCAGTTGCCACCGTCGTCCACCGTCATCATCACGGATTCATTGCTCCACGGCTTGATGTCCTCAACAACTGGCTTGGTCACTCACAACAAGCTAGCCGTTAAGGATATCATGGCGTAGAGCGACAAATCCGCGATTATCACCGTGGAAAACGGAGGGAACTGCTACCAAAGCACCTGGTTTCTGTTCACCATTCTGTGGGCGGTCCTCCAGTGTCTGCCACGCCTCCGAGGTTTGACAAGCAAGCTCCTTGCACGGGTACGACGAGGGTGGGGCATTGATCCACGTGCGGCCGCCACATCAGGCACGAGGTACAGCTTTGTTCGGTCGTCGTGGTCACACCTACCTTGGGAGATGAATTGGTGTGCTTGAGGACCTCAGCACACTGTATCATCTGAGCTGAAGGGAAACGTTTGGCCAGGGTAGGGTGGCAACTACTGTACATTACTTCATGTCTTCGAAGTAATTGAAAGCGGCGGACGGAAGTCATGCCCCACGATGTGAACACAAGGGTGTGACCGAAGCGCCTCGACCTCCAATTTAGTGACCTCCAACCCCGACATGTTCTGCCTAATATTCCGTACAGCGTGCAGGTGCAGACTGGGGCTCCGGTCAACGCAGTTGCCTCCGCTTTCGACTTGGCCCTTCGCGAGGACCGCGAGGACCACGCTGCCGCCTCATCTGCGCTTCGGGAGGGCTCTCGCCGGCAGAGAGAGAACACCATGGGCGTTGGGCGTGTATTCGGCAACGACGGGATGAAGCTGTTCTTCGCGCAGGCACGGGAGGTGAGTGTACATATTCCTTCGGGGTGAGCTCGGCGCCAGTAGATGATACAGATTTCTTCGATTTCCCGCCGAAACATGCACGCACCTGTCCTGTCTTTCCCCCTACCCCCTGCTGTACTTGAGGTTGTCCAGAGGGCCCTCCGCACAATGTTGGTATGAGGAACACACAACTTCCACGGCCTCCCCGGCATGTCGGCTACTGTATCCCCCAGATGTACGGTTTGCCAAGAGACTATCTGTGCAACCTCTGCACCCCGTCGTAGACATATATTCCTCTGGCTCTCGGCAGACCACACGGCACCACACAATGCGAAAGAATCGGGCATCTTTCAAAAGAACCCCGCAGTGGTTCCAAACTTCTCCGGTCGAAATGCGTGTGTGGCTGTTGCCTGCACCGTGCACGTGCATGTGAACCTGCTGCTGCCGGCCTGGACGTACGTGAAAACAACGGAACGACTACCAATCAGACGGCACTCGCTTTATCGAACGCACAGGAGTACGGCCCGGCCGCCGCCCCTGCATCCTGTCCAGCTTCTCTGGCAGCTTTGAACCTGAACGACACGCATTGACCACTGCCGGCGACGCACGGCGGGATCGAAGCAACTTCACGATCAAGAATGTACATAAAAGGAATCGATCCGAGACGAAGCAGGCACGAGAGCAGCAGCCGCCGGGAGCACAAGGCCACCGTGTAGCCGTTGACAAGGGGCTGCATGGCGTTTAGAGGGTGCGCGATGGCGAGATCGCGTTTTGCTCGTCTCAACTGCAATTCCCACACCGGCTCGAACACACTTTCAGTGTTCGGGCGCGTATCTCTCTTGTGGTGAATACCCCGCGTGGGAGAGTCGGGGCAAGTTGACAGCTCACGCGATTGCTGGAAACAGTGATCGTATTATGTTCTACAGTACAACAGACACGTATCACAGTGATCGGAGAAATGTTATGCGCTGGAGGTTTTTTTTTCTATGTCTGTCCGACAAAACAAGTACGATGTAAAAATCTATCGAGTACTACAGTAGGTTACATGAGCGAATCGGGGTGTGTACCGAAGATTTGAGTGTATCGAACAGTCCACGCTTCCCGGGCCGAAGTATTTTTCGACATACAAACAACACGTTCATATTGTTACCGACCGCCAAACGACGTTTCTTTACTACGCGACCGAATGATAATATGTACGTATGAGAGAACGTTCTATGTTTAGGTGCGGTAGCTTCGTCAGCGGCCGAGAGAGGGAAAATGTTGACCGAAGACCTTGTATGACGAACGAGTGGCATACATACACGTGGGAGGCAAGAGACGCGCCGCGCGCATCATGCCCACCATACACACATAATCGACGTACCCAGCCGGAAGTCCCGAAGATTGGTGCTCTGCTGCTGAGCACCTCAAACATTCTGTGCCCGGCTCTTGACGGGGCACAACCGGCCACGGGTATGAAACCCAGGGCTTTCTTCGCCGAATTTCAAGAACACTACTGTACTGCAAATTACTGATTTTATCGTGTCATTGCCCGGTACGGGGTGGGTGCGGTACACCGCACCCATTGACGTAGTCCCTGCTGAACGGCGCCCGACGCGCCCTCGCGAAACAACGCTAAAGACATCGAGCCCCGACATGGCTATAGACCTGCACCCCGCTGTGGGACATGGTTGCAGTGCAGAGCCTTTATGGGCTTCCGGAAGTAAGAAAATGTTCGGTACGGTCGTATGAAGGTTGGCCTTGGACCATCTCCGACTCGGAAACCGGCCCTTCGCCCAGCAGGAGGTCGACACAAATGTTGCTAGCGACGTCGTCACCGCTGGAACCACGGCTGGAGTATTGAAAAGTCGGTTCAAAGAAAGTGG
Source organism: Ectocarpus sp. CCAP 1310/34 (assembly GCA_902602495.3). Taxonomy (NCBI): domain Eukaryota; class Phaeophyceae; order Ectocarpales; family Ectocarpaceae; genus Ectocarpus; species Ectocarpus sp. CCAP 1310/34. The sequence goes on from CACKRE030003134.1 coordinate 62,894, forward strand.
CAAGGCAGTTATGAGACCTCCAGTCGCTGCGGTTCTACAATAGTCTAATAATAGTACACCATGAACGAAAAAACGTGCATCACATGTAAGTGAGTATGTAGTGATACGTCATCCCTCTCTACGCCATCCCTCTCAGGGCGGGCTGGCCTGCACCTTCCCCCACGGACGGCCTGAGACATTTCGAAGGTGAGTCGACGACTTTGGCTTCCTACAGTCGTACTCGTCCAGGCGCGCAGTTTTCGTACGACTTTGGGGAATCGAGAAGCGTAAATCCCTTGAAGCAAAGGGAAAACCAATAACCCGTAAGCACGGACTGGTCATCTCGTTCACGTCCGGGCTGCTTCGGGAATTTCTAGGAGACAAATCGGAGAGGCCACAAGCCTGCAACAACAAACAGAACATCTGTACATCCATAGTCTACAGTACAACGTCATGCTGCCATGAGGACGTTCCCTCGACGAGTCTCGGTGATGTGTTCTTTTCATATTCGATATATGAACGGACCCAGCTTAACTGACGAGGCCAGCATCGGGTGTCCACGAGGAGGCCACGAAGTCGCCGGTGAGGCCATCAAGACAGATGCCGACACGGCAGGCGACCAGAGGCGCGATTGCTCATCCGACTTGTGACTCGCCGTTTCCGTAAAGGTGGGCGCGCCCATCCCCGGCGCAGAGCCGAATAGTCTAGATTGAGGGATGCCGTTATGGGCTCAAGTGGACTTGGTATCTGTGGATCCCTAGTCCAATCGAGGGAGTTTGTGCTCTGAGGAGCCCTCGTCTTAGTTTCCTAACCTCAGAGATGCAAGACCGTTGGTCAACACACCACACAGTTCTTCATTATTCAGGACTGACCTCGACGAGGCATCCACACATACATTCATCGTCGAAGTCACGCCGCATTCCACGTCATGCACGTTACACTTGAACCGACACTTACGTCCTCCTAGAACCAATCATATAGTCTACATACGACCTTGTAAACTACCGCAATAGTTCTGTGTCCTACTTTATTCCACAACACCCTCCAACGCAACGTACCACTTCAAAGTAGATTTCTACGGAAGCTTGACAACAAATATATCGACACTGACATTGCGTTATACCATTGAAGAATGATAACGGCCTCAGCCTCTTACTAATAATATGATAAATCGCCTTTATAACGTTTTAATGAGAATACTTCACAATGAACCCGTCAAATAGACTACAGACCGGTACCATATTCCGACTGCAACCTAGCACGAACTCCTTGGTCCAGATCCATTTTACGCAACTCAAACCTTACGAATTGTGGAGCATCTTCCCAAATATATTTCAACGGCTCCCACGTGCCTTCATCGCGCTCGAATCCGGCCCATTCTACCTTGACTTGTATTGTGCCGTCCTCATTTTCACCAACGCCTACAATAGCAGACATCGTGAACTCGCCCTGTGTGTATCCATGCTGAAAAACATGCTTCAACTCGGAACTCACTGTTGGTATGTCCGAACTTGGGAGGAGAAGACACGCTTTAATTCTCTCTGATTAGGCACCCGCGGGAGCGAGGAAAGGAAGGGGAGAAGTGGCCCTCCCGAATTCGGGGAAGGGGGCCCACACATAGTAGCCTTCTTCAGGCATACGCATGCTCCTGTCTACGTACCCCCCCGTGCTGCTAGCAGATCTACCATGCTCGTATCCAGACACACGAACACCCTCCCCGGTTCGTCAAGCTATTGACAAACCATCAGTGGGGCATAGATACTCCAGATCTACTTAAGTTACTCATACAACAACAGGTGCAAGGGAAAACTCGGCCATCCGGATCAAAAACCCTCGCCTACAAACTCAACACATAAAGAAAACCGTCGCTATCACAAAGGATTCCAACGGCCGCACTATCAGGGCAGGACTAAGGCAGGACAGATTGGACAGGCCACGCTGATTACACACCCGAAGCAATTGGTCAAAAACACTAAGCTCCCGCCGCGGGTGACGCCCCTGACCAACGCTTCCTGCGTGACATACCATGGTCCGAGACGCGCCCAGTGCTAGAACAAAACAAAACAAACGCCACGAAAACGAGACCAGAACCCTACTGTGGCAGGTTCTTCAGAGCCTTCCGGTGGTACTCCAACTTGCCCCTACCAAGGACCTTGGTCAGCATATCGGCGTGCTGCTCTTCTGTCGAGACATAATCTGCGGTGATCTTGCCCGCCTTGAAGAGCTCGCGGATGAAGTGGAACCGCACGTCGATATGCTTGCTCCTCGCCGAGCTGAAAGGGTTCTGCACCAACGCGAGAGCCCCCTCGTTGTCCTAACGGACCCTGATCGTGGCACCGCTGGTCTCGAACGACAGAACACCACGCACGAACAACGCTTCCTTCACGCCCTCTACGGCTGCAATATACTCTGCCTCCGTGGTCGACTGAGCCGTCACTGGCTGTGTCTTC
>CACKRE030003134.1:70032-85324 GCA_902602495.3 Ectocarpus sp. CCAP 1310/34
TTTATCGCGCCGCCGCTTTCAGCGGCGCCCTCCGTGGCACCACCGGACGTCTCCTCTATACGTGCAGCAAGTCCTCCGACCAGCTGCACCAGCTGGCCCATTTGCTGTGTCAGCGAACTGATCTCAGACCGCATGCTGTCGATCTGCTCGCTGCTATTTGTGTCTCCTGCCTGCGAGCCGTCCGGAGTGGTCTCTCCGGTTCTGCGGCCCGCCATCCCTAATGGACTCCCTCGAGGGAATAGACACTAGTGTGTTGGTATGTCCGTACTTGGGAGGAGAAGACACACTTTAACTCTCTCTGATTAGGCCCCCGCGGGAGCGAGGAAAGGAAGGGAAGAAGTGGCCCTCCCGAATTCGGGGAAGGGGGCCCACAAATAGTAGCCTTTTTCAGGCATACGCATGCTCCTGTCTACGTACCCCCCCGTGCTGCTAGCAGATCTACCATGCTCGTATCCAGAGACAGGAACAGGTTGCACGTTCGAACCGCTTCGTACATTTACACCAACCCTAGCGATGTGAACACCCTCACGGGTTTCTACACAGCGTAGTCGAGGGCTGAAAATCGGCCGAGGGTGTGTGGTATCTTACGTCATGCGGCCTATGGTACACATGCCTGCAGGCTGCGCAGGGCGTCCCGATCGATGTTAGAGAACTCCTGGAGCTTCTTGGCGACGGGTTCTCCGTGGTCGTCGTCCGCTTCAACGCCCACCACACCAAGTCCACCTCCCGCGTCATCGCGGAGCCCCCGCGGCCGCACACCACCCGGGACGGTACCATGGTACGCAATGCCTGGTTTGAAGGATTGGGGTGGTGCAGCAAGATGCAGATCTCCCAGATCTCGGGGGTTGCGCGTTATCTCGGAGCCCCAGACCACCTGGGATGCATGTAGTAATGCGATATGATACTAAGCAATGGTGTGGTTTCGATTGCCGAGGTCTCCGGGGCTTACGCGGATTCGACGTAATGGGCTTGATGCTGGTGAACTTGACGCACGAACTTCCGCTGGGTCTCACTCGTAAAGCTCTCTACTCGAGGGGCTTAGCCACTGCTTCCGTGCAGACATGCCTTCGAAACGGGCGCCCGCGAACGTAATATCGAATCACACACACGCGTCGACGCGACCAGCATAGGGAAGGGCACATGGAGTTGAGACAAATCACGAGGTACCCCTTGACTGTCGGTCCTACATGTAGGCTAAATTGGTGTGGGTTTCATGAAAAGGAGACCATGTTTCAACGGGAACAGGGCCTCCTCGTTTTACTCCTGGTAGCACTTGGCAAACCTGTCCCATGTGTCGGGGTATCTAGGGGGTGGGGAGTGAGGTCGCTGATCCATCGCATGTGCATCGTGGTTCGAAAACGGTCTCGTTCCTGTACTGACACAGCCGAATCTCTCTTTACACTGTACGGCGAATGACTCCATCGTGGAGCGGCGCCCTTGCCTTAAAGGGCAGGATCTCTTCAAACGGCAAACGCTGACGGCCGGGGCATGCTTGCCGTCACTACCTTGCGCGAATCGGTTAACCTTCGCTTGTCAATGACAGCAAGCTTTGCGCACACTTCCCGCTGCTGCAAAGGCTTCACTCGCATCAGAAATTTTTGCTTCCCTCCGCCGTATCAACAAGAGTGAATGTTGTCTATTTCAGATGGCGCCCGCACTTAAGAACCTCTAGTTTTGGCCGAGGCAGGGTTTGGTAGTTTCTCTTGTGGGCTACAAATGGACGGTATAAAGGTTTTGGTGTAGGGAGTCTTAACGGGGCTCACAAATGGTGCTCAAGTTCTTAGTTTCTGATCTTTTTCGAGTCTCAACTTCATAACTGCGGGCGCTATCTGTGCTGTAGACAGAGCACCCACTGTCGAAATCACCTGTGAAGACTGCACTCCCAGCCGCCTTGGGAACACAAGCCTTGTCTGCGCGAAGTGGTGTCGTCACCGCCATACCTCAAATACGAAACCTCCCAGCCACCATCAAACTGAACGCGTTTTGTAAGTCCGGGACAACTGTCATCGAGAGCACACGTTACCCCAGCGACGAAATTTTCACGACTATCCGCTTTCTCAACTAGAGCCTAGTCTACAAGAAGAGTACGCTTTGTACACCAAATATTCTCTGTGGTGAAAAATCTACATGTCATCTGCCTTTACGACAACAAGCCTCGTCGACCAAAAGAACACTGCTGTCCGAATCGCTTGCCCCCTAGTGTGAAATCGTCACTCCAACCGGCCTTGCCCACTTGAAGCCTTTTGGTCTAAAAGAGGACTGCTGTCGTACCCACCGCATCTCTGAGGTGAACAATTCACTCCAAGCCGCCTCAAAACAAGCAGAATTTGGTGCTGGAAGAGCAATCCGTAGCCACCGTACGCCGGCCATGAAATTTCACTCCCAGCCGCCTTCTAAACTAGAGCCTTGTCTACTAGTCTCTGATGGCCGTTGACGGTATTGCGTCACCAGAACTGAAAATAATACAAATACCCGAACCCTCACCAAACACACTTACCCAATGTGGAACGATTCCTAGTCAGTGTCGGGTGTTTGTCAATTGCAATGATGGCTTTGGTAGGGTGTTCTTCTTCATGGTATCTCCACGGACTCATTCTGACAGCACATCAGACAGCAGCTGCATGCCCCGAGCTTGTGCACCATGGTGTTATTATTGTACAGGCAGCACTTCAGACAGCAGTACGCTGTAGTCGACAAACATTCATTTCGGTTAAATTCGGGACGAGGGGGGTGATGCTGCTGCTGTAGTCGATTCGTAGTGTGTGGGCGTGTAGTTCAGTTGTGAGCACGCACACGTGCTGCAGGGATTGCAGGTGTACCTCCTCGGGCTCGTGTACCCTTTTCTTGCTACTAGTGTGTGTTCTTTAGATCTTCTGATGGCTCGAGCATTTTCGTGACCACGGACCGAGTCTTCGCTAAATTTTTGGAATTAGCAACTGACACGAGTTAAATGTGAATAAAAACTACTTACAACAACAACAATCACCCAGAATTCCGACAGCAAAACAGCTGACTGGTCTAAATCGTGTGAGACAGGTCTAACATTTCGGCAGGCGTCTTGTTCGGTCACTGAAAAGACTTGTTTGCTGCCCTCTCCACCGTGGTATTATCTCGAAAGGGTAGTACCTCGATTTGCACTTCGATCGCATCGCCCCATCCACACAGAACCTACATTCACACTGGACCCGAGGCCCCCCCGTTCTCCTGCCCAACTGCCCAAAGAGGATTCCACGAACATCAATGGTATGGTGCTTTGTTTAACCCCAACCTCCATGCCTGGGGTGTTCGACCCGACCAAACCAAAGGCGAAATATATCGTCATGCTACATGCGCTTACACGCTAGGCACGTCAAAGAAAATGTTCGCCAAGATTAACCGGATGTTCACACAATGGCAACGTCCGTGCAGAATCACTCTGCCAAGCGATGCATGTATCTTAAGCGTATAAAACGGGAAAAAACAAAATGGACGCGTAACCACACAATGACATTTCGGAACGACATAGGTCTTGGTGCTACACCCGGTGTTACGCACGCCGCACATCGATCATTCCTCGCTCGCTGTGATGGACACAGAACTCCGCCTTCTTGCTGCTGGTAATGCCATAGGAAGGCCGATTTGTTCACTCTAGATTACCGCACCCTCGCTTTCACGTTTGTCATCCCTTGCTTGGCGTGCTGGGCACAGAACTCCCCCTTCGTGCTGCCGGCAACACCATAGGACGGCTGCCTTGTGCACTCTGGATGGCCGCATTTCTTACCGAGCACATGAACCATCCCTGGTTTGGCGTGCTGGACACAGAACTCCGCCTTCTTGCTGCCGGCAATACCATAGGAAGGCCGCTTTGTGCACTCTGAATGGCCGCACCTCCTACCACGAACATGGACCATCCCTGGCTTGGCGTGCTGGGCACAGAACTCCACCATCTTGCTGCCGGCAATACCATAGGACGGCTGCTTTGTGCACTCTGGATGGTCGCACCTCCTAGCGAACACATCGACCATCTCTGACTTAGCGTGCTGGGCGCAGAACTCCGCCTTCTTGCTGCCGGCAATACCATAGGAAGGCCGCTTTGTGCACTCTGAATGGCCGCACCTCCTACCACGAACATGGACCATCCCTGGCTTGGCGTGCTGGGCACAGAACTCCACCATCTTGCTGCCGGCAATACCATAGGACGGCTGCTTTGTGCACTCTGGATGGTCGCACCTCCTAGCGAACACATCGACCATCTCTGACTTAGCGTGCTGGGCGCAGAACTCCGCCTTCTTGCTGCCGGCAATACCATAGGAAGGCCGCTTTGTGCACTCTGGATGATCGCACCTCCTACAATGAAGATGGACCATCCCTGGCTCGGCGTGCTGGGCACAGAACTCCGCCTTCGTGCTGCCGGCAACACCATAGGACGGCTTCTTCATGCACTCTGGATGGCCGCACCTCCTACGACGAACGTGGACCATGCCCTGCTGGGCGTGCTGGGCACAGAACTCCGCCTTCTTGCTGCCGGCAATACCATAGGACGGCTGCTTTGTGCACTCTGGATGGCCGCACCTCCCAGCGAACACATTGACCATCCCTGGCTTGGCGTGCTGGGCACAGAACTCTACATTCTTGCTGCCGGCAATACCATAGGAAGGCCGCTTTGTGCACTCTGGATGGCCGCACCTCCTACCATGAACATGGACCATCCCTGGCTCGGCGTGCTGGGCACAGAACTCCACCTTCTTGCTGCCGGCAATACCATAGGAAGGCCGCTTTGTGCACTCTGGATGGCCGCACCTCCTACCATGAACATGGACCATCCCTGGCTCGGCGTGCTGGGCACAGAACTCCACCTTCTTGCTGCCGGCAATACCATAGGAAGGCCGCTTTGTGCACTCTGGATGGCCGCACCTCCTACCATGAACATGGACCATCCCTGGCTCGGCGTGCTGGGCACAGAACTCCACCTTCTTGCTGCCGGCAATACCATAGGAAGGCCGCTTTGTGCACTCTGGATGGCCGCACCTCCTACCATGAACATGGACCATCCCTGGCTCGGCGTGCTGGGCACAGAACTCCACCTTCTTGCTGCCGGCAATACCATAGGAAGGCCGCTTTGTGCACTCTGGATGGCCGCACCTCCTACCATGAACATGGACCATCCCTGGCTCGGCGTGCTGGGCACAGAACTCCACCTTCTTGCTGCCGGCAATACCATAGGAAGGCCGCTTTGTGCACTCTGGATGGTCGCACCTCCTACAATGAACATGGACCATCCCTGGCTCGGCGTGCTGGGCGCAGAACTCCGCCTTCTTGCTGCCGGCAAGACCATAGGAAGGCCGCGTTGTGCACTCTGGATGATCGCACCTCATACAATGAACATGGACCATCCCTGGCTCGGCGTGCTGGGCACAGAACTCCGCCTTCGTGCTGCCGGCAACACCATAGGACGGCTTCTTCATGCACTCTGGATGGCCGCACCTCTTACCATGAACATGGACCATCCCTGGCTTGGCGTGCTGGGCACAGAACTCCACCTTCTTGCTGCCGGCAATACCATAGGAAGGCTGCTTTGTGCACTCTGGATGGCCGCACCTCTTACCACGAACTTGGACCATGCCCTGCTGCGCGTGCTGAGCACAGAACTCGGTCTTCGTGCTGCCGGCAATACCATAGGACGGGTGCTTTGTGCACTCTGGATGGCCGCACCTCTTACCACGAACTTGGACCATGCCCTGCTGCGCGTGCTGAGCACAGAACTCGGTCTTCGTGCTGCCGGCAATACCATAGGACGGGTGCTTTGTGCACTCTGGATGGCCGCATCTCCTAGCGAACACATTGACCATCTCTGGCTTGGCGTGCTGGGCACAGAACTCCATCGTCGTGCTGCCGGCAATACCATAGGACGGCTGCTTGATGCACTCTGGATGGCCGCACCTCCTAGCGAACACATTGACCATATCTGGCTTGGCGTGCTTGGCACAGAACTCCACCTTCTTGCTGCCGGCAACACCATAGGAAGGCCGCGTTGTGCACTCTGGATGGCCGCATTTCTTACCGAATACACTGACCATCCCTGGCTTGGCGTGCTGGGAGCAGAACTCTTTCTTGCTGTGGGCTTTGCCGTAAGATGGCCGCGTTGTACAGTCGTGCTCCTGGCAACATCGTCGTCCCTGACCATATCTGGCCGTCGTACGCGGTGCCTGCTGAAAAGCACAATTTCAAACACGATGGAGCAGGAACCACATTCTAGAAAAGGACCGATCGATATCTCAGCAACCATGCGAGCGACATCAGGGCAGCAGCGAGAGAGGAGTATGATTCTTAAACACCCAACTCCGCTAAATGATCTCGTTGCCTCCATTCCAGATAATAGATCGCTTGGAATTTACCCCACGCTTATCGCTGGGGTATAGGCACTCGCTGGTGTTTCACCATCAAGACCATTGCCCTGCACTTCTTATCACCCCCATGCTCTTCGTTTTTCGAGCTCCCGCCCTAAAACTATTTGGTTGCCTCTCACGAGAGAACGTCATCGACAACACCTTTCACTGAATGTTGTCTTCGTCAGCTACGTTTGGGTGTGCTGTGCGGTCGATGCTTCAAGCGCGTTCTCCTCCCACACTACCTCGACCTTTGGGTTCCTACCGTTTCCGCCGCGCTTCATCTATTGGAACTACGGCGGTTTGATGTGCAGGAGACCTTGCCTCGCTCAGTCAACAACAGTCCCAACATAACCTTTTCTTGAAAACACCAAAACGTTCGGTAGCACTAAGGGATTGTGTGCACATGTGGCTTCTCGGCTACCAGCAGTAAAACAAGCGCTTGAAACAGTCTGCATGTAGTCCCGTTGCCGTTCCTGAAACACACCAAAAAACAAATCTTTCGAGAGTAGTTGCAGGGACCGTCGGACACAGAGTCAACACACATGGTGTAGACTCGCTAGATGCAAGCATTGACTATTTTCCCCCTGCATAGCGCAGCGGTGTCTAAAGACTGGACAGCACTTTCGCCGGTGCTCAATTCCAACAGCTGTGCGCTACTGATCGGGTGTGCGGCAGAAATCTTCCCGAACCTACAACACCACCAACTGAACACCAACATCCGCTGATCAGAACGTAGCCCAAGAGTACGTGATACGCGGCAAATTAACGTAAGCACAGCGTGCACTGGCCAACCGCACAATCATGACATTTCGCGTTGAAACGCGAGAGGAACGAACGGTCCACCCAACTCACCGTTTCGTGTGTTGCCGTCGTCCCGCCACCCATTTGTCCTGCTGCGTAAGCCTTCCGTTGGCGCTTGGATGACGCTCTGATGGGGCTGACAATCAAACACCATACATACCCAGGCGAGAGATGACAACCCACCGTGGAGGAGTTGGAGCGTCGAAATTAAATGTGCTGACACCACGGTTCAGGGCATTGGGTGAAGTCTTCCCTCAATTTTCTTTATTCAAAAAATGCAAAAAATACTGCCCGTGTGCATGATGGGTTTAGTGTAGCTTGTCTCCACTTTGCCGTGATATTCCCAAACGAGTATAAGAGAGCTCCCACTTGCCACGAACAAAGTCTGAAACGTTCAGGAGCAATCGAAGAAATAGAGACACGGCGACGTGGTTCTTTGATCAAGATGGGTATGATGCATCGATGTTGAGCATGCAGATGCCCATCGGTGGACCGTGCGGCCGTCTGAAGCATTGACGCCTAAATAGTTTTCTCCGGCGGGTAATGCTGGAAACAGCACGCGTAGGAACAGCCGGCGTTCGAGAATCGGCCCCGTATGACCTGTGAATGATCATGTCTTACGGGGAGTAACCGTTGGCTTGCGAAAACAGTCGGAAAACGACCCAGCAGGGTCTCCATGGTCTAAAACCGATCCAGCCAGGTGTATGCTTCTAATCAGCATATTCGGGTAACGTATTGGTCGACGTCCACCTCCACCTCCCCCTGCCGCGTCACAATACTCCCGTGGTGTATATCCTGCCCCGGCTAGTATTGTCTACAATTTTCCCTGGGCTTCAAAACAAATACCTGCCATGACGGGAAACATGACTCTTCCATCTGCCATTTTCCCCAGAAAGCACCTTCTGCTCCAACCAAAGGACAAATGTACATGAATCTTCCAGTTTCAAACAAATTATTGCAACCGAAATCCGACACACGCTCCATACTTGAACACAGCATCGGTGACACGCCGACTGAATTATCACCGCAGGCAGTATATTCCAGAAGAGCAATGTGTGGATGTGTGGTGGCACGGAGAGAGAGAGCGGCACACAGAGAGAGGAGAGACATACAGCCCACATGAGTCATCATGAAAGGGGTGCGTGAGTTGCCAAAACCTGCGATGGTACAGACGTACCCAGGACTGCTACGTCATGGTAGTGAAGATTTGTTTGACGTTCTCAAATTCGCAACTGGAAGAGGGACTACCATGCTGGTCAAAAAGGCCTCCAGCAGCCAGGCTAGGCCACCTGCAATCTACTTGATGACGACATGCTGGAAATGCAGATTGCGCGAAGTGAACGATCAATTATGGCAAAACAAATCATGTAGGATGGGTGAGTGTGACCATTGTGGTGTGTCGTACTCAAAAGTCAGACACGATGTTTCATTTGCCATATGTACCTCCCCTCCCGACCTCGGTCACCACACGGCCACCCGATGCTCTTCTGGAATGCGTTGTGCATCATCTGTCTCGGTCGACGTGTCGATCATGCTGCGATTATCCAGATTTGGTCTCGGATATCCGTGGCCACAATGTCCTGGAACTTAGAAGACTGGTGCATTGTGGTGTTTTGCTTGGAACAGATGGTGATCGCTGAGGAGAATACCGCACATAGAAGGGCCTAATTCTCCCCAGGGCCGGGAACGTTTTCTGCGGGCTTCCCTGACGGCGTGCGTCACACGCAGACAGGTACACTCGACAACTACAAGGTAACCCAATCAGAAAGATACGGGTTCGTACAGCAGAGGCACCAGGTCGTTGCGTCCGCTATGTGTATGTATTTCTAATTGCCATCGACCGTGCTAACCCGCTGACTACTGAAAACAATTCAGTCCGCGTGTACCTGTGTGTGTGCGCTATAATTGGCGGCATTGACCGGGCTAACCGTGTGTGTATATGTGCTGTCAGCGTAAACGTGCAATCTTGCGACATGTCAAGGAGCGTATTTCATGTCGTGTCCCGAGACATCGGCAGCGTGTTGCCGCCTGACAAGGATTTCATGTCTCCATCGGATCAAATCTGAACGTCGTTAGAATTATCTAGATACTAGACCGAGGTCGCCCCTTGCACTTGCATGCTGCTTGAAATACTATGCAAGTCCATACTTGCGGGGAGGTCTTGCTAACGAGAGGCGATGCACATCTGGGTGGAAGATCTCCGGACATGCATAGGAACGCCAATAGATACGCCGAAGCCTGCCAGGATCACACCTTCACGCTGTTCACCCCCGCACGCACCTCGTGCGATGGCTTCGATCCAATACCAATATTGCGCACTGCTGCTGTTCACCTGTCAGCATAGTTGGGTTGCCGGCTGCCAGCCGCCCTGACGTTGTTCCGGCGGAGGGCCTCGGCCGTACCACCGAGCTTACGCTTGCCTGACTTTGCCTGAAGCGAGTCATCCGACAACCGAAAGAATGGGTGTCGTTGACGACGCAAGCACCATTTCCACAACACGAGTCTGGAGAAGATTCAACCCACGTGAACATCGAGTACAACTAGTCATCTCGAGCATCTGACAACGCTTGCTGACACGGAGACGGCAAAGAAGCTGCAGATTTGGGCAATGATCCTCTCATCGTTAATGACTAACCTGTACCATGTTACTGGAGACTTTTGCCATTTACGTGTGTTCGTCTGACCGGGATGGATTCACCTTGCTTACAGAGTTGGCCAGCATTTCGTTGAGAAGAGGGCATATCATCAACGCAGGTCCTGTGGAAGCTGGTGCAATGGAGCATCGGCAGCTCAGAAAGATGCACTCACTCTCTACCGGTACTGTAGCATTTCAGTGTGACATGTATCAAATGGTAAAATATATGTAAAACCTACTGTGTGAACAAACATAGCTCACAGTGTGAACGCTAGCTCACCTTCTCTGCTTCTTCTTGGTCCTCCTCCCCCTCCTCTTCCTCTTCCTCCTCTTCCTTAACCTGGATGTCACCTATCTGTGGAATAACCTGGAGTCGATGCCAACCAAAAATGGTGATTTCACTGTGTGAAGGTGGAATGCCTCCAGTCCATTTCGACAGGACAAGCAGTGGCGGCCTGGGTTAGAAAGCCCATGTGTGATGACCAAGTACGTCATGATAGAGCAACAGAAGCGGTGACGACCCATATTTCACGAAGCAGAACTTCACCTTCTGACGGTCGCACTACGGCGCGGGTAGTATCAATGTTTCCGGCAAACGGGCATCAACGGACATAAGAGTTTATCCCATGAACACCAGATGCAGCTGCACGCTTGCCAAGCGGCATCGTGGAGACGTTGAACAGGCACACGGTTCGTTGAGACTGCAAGCCAAACTCTTAGCCATACCAACATCACACGAGACCAAGCTACCTGGGTACCTACCTCGGCTTCCACTTGCCTCGCCTGGTCGGTGATTCCAACCTCCGAACCCACCTGTACGTCGTGTGATGAATGGTGTCCTCTATGTTCGGTGCTGTGTGCTGTGCAGTGCTCCTCCTTTTCATCATCCGAGATGTTTGACTCGCCGAGCTGCAGCCTCCCAGGCGTGAACGGCATCCACACAAGGTAAAAAAAGACGTTTCAAAGGTACCAGAAGGTTGGTGGAGATATTCGATGTGTGTGCCTCGACCCCGCTTCCATCCGTACGCAGCAGATGCGGGGGGATACGCGAAGTCTCCGACAATGCGTGGGGTCCAACATTGCATCGTTCTCAGTGGCACCCAAGGCTCACCTTGACTGTCAATGCACAGCCACGAACGCCAGCTCCCAAAGCAGCAGATGCCATCGAGCCTACGTGCAACTTGACACGGATTGCAACAACCAAGGCACCGTGGTTCCGAATGCAGTGGAGATTGAGTGAAGAGATCATGTCGGTGATACAACGGGCTGTCATCCATTACCAGGGCCAACCACCGTCGTTGCTACCCTCTCGTTTATGCCCCCGGCCCTGTTGTGACATGAAACCTTTCTACCGCTGCTGTAACCAATTGGTTTTCTCCTGATCGAGGTGATCATAACCACAGGAATAGATTAGTGGTGCCAGCGTCAAGCAACGGGTAGCGCATTGGAATCGCCGTTAGCCCTTACCAATTTGATCAACTCCTCGGACAAACCTACACAATACATGCGATAGGCAGCCTGCCAACATTCCAACACTCGCGTGGTGACGCATTTTATTTCGCCCTTTCATACCTTTGAAGGTAATAGATCTATGGGCTCGATATCCAGGGCCCTCTCCCGCAGTTTTAACTATTCAAGTTCGCCTCCTTGTTCTCGGGGAATTGGCCTAGAGACACAGGCAGGTTTTTCAGGCTTGTGGTTTCTTCGAGACTAGAGAGAGAGATAGAATTCCGTCAAGAAGGCGGTACCACCAAGAGAGGCGACACTAAAAACGTGTATCCTAGGTAGGTGGACAAGTCAGAAGCACAGTACGAAGGCACAGCATTCAGCAACACAAAACGAGCCAACCAAGGGTACAGCAGACCTGTCCCTCACGACGGGAGGGTTATAATTTTATTCTAAAGCTGTTTCTTCAGCTTGGGCAGCTTCTGCTGCTTCCACTGCAGCCCGTCCGCTGCTTACGCTGCACCCGCCGCTGCTGCGATTCCACGAACTAAAAAAACAAACGTCGGTGGATCATGCGCGCATTGCCAAACTCCGTAGTCAATAACATGTTTTTCAGGCACCCCTAACGGCGAGCCTGGCAAGAAAATAGCTGTTGAGACGGGGGAGGGGGTGGGGGTTTACTCATAGCCGTGCATGTGGTAGTCGTTAGACCATTGACCTCGCATCCCTACAAAGCCGTGACGGAGCACGCCGGGTTATCACTGGGTGTTAGACCTCGAGATTAGGCCGCTAACGATCATCAAAAAATACTTAAGATGTTTTTCCTGACTCGCTGGCCGAATTTTCATTATCGTGGATTGAGAAGTGGATCCAACAATGGAACATGGTGGCTCCAGGTGGAGGGTTGGCACTTCGTACTTTACAACACCTGTGTACAGATCATCCTCCATTAATCACACGGTTGCGATTGTTTCTCCGCACCCGGGAAGACCGAGAACATACGTGTTTTACTGAATTTTAGTGGGGATTAGCTCATTGCTCGTCTTTTCTCCCTCGAGTTCGGAAAACCGAACCGTGTGATCTCTTCCTTTGGGTTTTGCGCACACTCTACAAGAATCCGCATCCCGTTCTGAGCTGTTGCGGTCGAGAGATTTGAAACGCCGTATCGGCACTCTTGGACAGCTTTTGACTTGCAAAACAGCATGCCAATACAAAGAAAAGGTCGTTGCGTGCATGGAGAAAAACATAACAAGAAATGTTTTTGACTGCGGAGAGACGCACACAACGCACACAGCGGCCGTGCGGTGCGCCTGGCACTTTTCATACACGCACTGCTGTCCACCAGCACAGTTCACACACTGACACACGGCGTTGAATCAAAGTGCCGCCCCGATTCCCTGACAGGGGCAACAGCAGTGGAAGCACACCGCAATGAGCGGATTTGCATACAGCAGCAGCAGAGTCGGAACATATGCATATGAAAGCAAAGGAGAAATAGACCAAAAAAAATCGGAGTCAACAGAGGCCGTTCTTGGAGCTGTTTCTATCCGTTCTGCCGCCGCCCACAAGCTGCAACAGGCAGTCCTAAGCATATGCGCCGCTAGCCCTGCTCACGCTGATTCTCGGAGGCTCTCAACTCTGCTCGTTCTCGGTGAATTGGTCCCCATAAGTGCTTGAGCGTGTTGTGCCAGCAGCAGATTTGGGCGTGCGTGGGGCTGAATTTTCTGGCTCAAGGGTCCAACTTCAAGCTCTTTCGAAAACACGCTCGCGTATGCTAGTCAGGGTTAGGGTTAGGGTAGGGTTGGGACGGCCACGGAGTGCGACGCATCCCGTGTGCGTCTGCCAGGTTCAACGTCCGGTTCGACCTAAAGAGTCACAAAATACGGAAATAAAATGGACCTCGGCAGGCCGCTGTCTAGTGCTGCTGTTTCCCGGGCGAAGGACAGTCGGAAACTGACGAGATGTCCCAACAGGGGGCCACACCGATACCATACCGTATACGACACGAGAAAACACACCCCGGCGACAACATTTTGGGCCTTACAAATATTATCACCGGGTGTGGTATCAAGTGGGGTACCTTATGTAGCGCAGATGATACAGTGCAGCTCGCAGGGGCTCCGAAAGTTGTGTGCTAAACAAGGGGGTGCGATAGCCCGTCCGAACACCCACAGGATGGGTTTGGGGGTGTGATAAATGAGGGTGTGTGATAAAAAGGGGGTGTGATAGTACGTCCGAACACCAGCTGGAAGGCTTGGCTGCTGCGTGTTGACTCCTCTGCGGTACTCGAACGCGCTGCAGAGAGCGAGTCAGCAACTGGCTGCTGCTCGTGAGGCAATGCGGTTGCTGTCATGTTGGCGCCTGTTGCTGTGCCAGCTGCTACTGCTGCTAGATCTGCAGCAGCAGGAGGACGAGTCGTACCAGGAGCCGCTTGCGTAGAAGAAACGAAAGCGCGTCGAAAGAAAGAGGTGATCTGTGGCGCCTGTACTGCTGCGGTCGAAGCAGTTGTGGAAGAACTGGAGGTACTTGTGGCGGCATTCGGCTCCCCCTGCACGTTCATGTTCTTGAAGACCTCCATGCGTTGTGCTTCCCCGCACGCAGATGTTTTGTGTAGTGTGTGCGATGCCCACGGGGTAGATGCTGTATAACCCCAGTGACAGAAGGAGGGCCCCCGTCAATATATGCGGCGTAACCTCAAAGGTGTTATCTCATGTACATACACAGCCCGGGTGACAAAGCGATGGTTTGTCCGAAACGTCCAAAATTATCACCGGGGTGTCGTACTCTGTGGGAGGTGAGGTTTCTTATGTCGGTGTATTATGTTGTGCTGTCTACGGTATATGTGGGCCCAGGATTTGTGCTACTTAATGGTCCGCATCGTCGCAGTAAGTCTGCATCAGCCACCGGGCATCGGGATGGGTCTTGTCACACTTGAAAATTCAATTGCCACCAGGAGGCAATACTGCTGTAGACAAACGGGCCCACACTCTGCTGCAACCCGACACTTCCGGGCAAATCCACAGGAAAGCGACTCACCAAGAAAGAAGGAGGAGGTATGGCAGTAGCAGTCCCGACGTCCTCGATCTGCTTGAGATTACCTCGCCAGAATACAGCAAGCGTGGTGTTTGATTGGCTGTGAAGAGGGTTGGGTGCTCATGCGCTTGTCAAACCACGAATGTCTCACCAATCGCACGATTCAAGAGCACATGTTCCCCTTGCGGCAGCTATATTCTCCGGGTGAGTCGCCCTGGCACAACTCCCTCTCGCTGGTTTGGTTGTGGGGGAAGGGCAGAGCTCACACCGAGTTGGAGAGCAACAGAGAGCAGGATGGTGACACGCCTCTCTCATTTTCTTGGGTGTTGCATGGCTGGAATGTTGACCTCAGCCAATCAGCGCTTCGTTCGGGAATTGCTGCGGGTGACCGCGCGAGCGCGGTCATGTTTGCACTCATCATTATATGTGCGCTTCCACAGCTGAAACCCTGGAACCCACAACCAACCCGTGGCGCACTGCCGTCCAACAGGATTTCTTGTACGTCTGCACCTCTGATGCTGCGTTGGCGACATGCTGACAAACGGTTGTTGTGTTTCGTTGGAAATTCGAAACGCGTCCATGGCGGACATGCCCTTCCCCATGAAGACCGAATTGATCGTTTGTCAGTCCTAGTCTATCTAAAGTACAAGTACCATCGCCAGGGAAGAGGGTGGTCAGGTGAACAAGTTATCGAATGGTTCAGGCTTTACCGATCAGAGGGGTTAGTCTTTCGCTCGCACAAGTCGCTTGGGTTGACCACAGGCATGTAGGCATCATGGCCGGACACCATCTACTGCTGTACGTCGACGGCGTGTTGTTGTTGTTGTTGTCTTCACATTAAAAACCATCCTGGTCTCTCTATCCAGTACCTCCTTCTGTCTCAATCTCTCCGTACTAATCCATCACTTGACTCGGCCAATTTCCGTGGTCACAGGCTAACGTACCTAGAAAAGGTATACCAAAATAAAATGGACCCCAAGGGTCAGCAGAGCGATAAAATACAAGAAAA
>CACKRE030003145.1:9922-20876 GCA_902602495.3 Ectocarpus sp. CCAP 1310/34
TACATGGACCAATAGATGCAGGAACAAAGCTCAAGGTCATATTCAGGACCCGGGACATAGGCCTTCGAGAACGTCGACGAAGACATAGGACGGTAGACGATGAAGACGACGAATGCAAATGTGATTGCGGCTTCGAATGCGAATACCGTGTTCATGTAGTAGCGGAATGTCCGTTGTACAAGAAGGAGAGGGAAGTGTACGTGACTGAGCTGGGAAAAATAGATGGGACGTACAGGGAGATGNACGATTGGCCATCGGTGATCGGTCCTGTGGGAACAATGCTCCGTCCTCTCGAGGACGCGTGGTCAATGGTCTAACCGCTAAGGCATGCAAAACATGAGAGTACGCCCCCCCACCCACCCACCAGTGTCGAATCCACGTCGCCCCGCGACAAGGGATCCTTGTTTTCGCGTTGAGAATCGAACGACCACAAGCCTACCCAAAAGCAAAGTCTAAGCATTTCATGTTAAGACTAGGAAGAGAGTCCCACCGCTCGGACAGACATTACAGTAGTTGAAAAAACAGTTCTCGAGAGAGACGAAAGGCCAAAGAGAAAAAACAATGTAGGACAGTGCGGAGCGTGTATCCTGAGTGTTGCCACGAGCGTCGTCAAAGCAGGAGGAACAAGAAAAATCCAAGTTATGCTTGAATACAGAATGAGCTGGAAAAGAAGCCTACGGATCTAACGGAAACCCGTTGTGCCTGCGACTCTTGGTTCCCCCTTTTTCCGTACAATGTGCGGCGTGTTTTTTTGCCCTCCGATCACGAGCAGTTTGGGACGGCGTACGCGGCTTCCGAGTGCGTGAAAGTCTTTGACGGGCGATTTTTCGGCGGCCGCAAGCTGTTGTGCCACTTCTGGGATGGAGTGACGAACTACACGGTCCAGGAAGAGGACGAGAAAGAAGAGGTACGGTAAAGTAAAGTAAAGGCGGGCTGTTTTTGCTCGCAGCTTCTTAACGCAGCTAGGGCCCTTCTTGTTGGGATACTTTCTTGTGTTGCGGTTTCGTCCCACCTATTCTGGCGCCATTCTACGAGTTCAAGAAATCTACCTCCTCTGTTGCAAGATGTCAGTTGTACGAGAGGGTGCAGCGTTGGTGAAAGACGCATTATAGTGACACAACGATGTGCTGTGCCCCACACAGTGTTGCAGGTTTCGCTGATAGCAAGCAGATTTCAAGGCGCTGGCCGCCCCTCCTGAACTCGGTCGTCCAAACAGCGACATCGCTGCTTTAGTACTGCGTGCTGAAGATCTACCAAACTCCGCTGATCTCGTCCAGCCGCACACACCACCGTTCGCAACGCCCTGAGCCTTCCTTGTCGAAAAAAGAGTTCACGTGCTGCTCTCACGTCGTTCAGCTTTCTCAGACCCGCGCGCCACTAGAGCTATGTTTGCCCCCCGCCTTCCTCTGCTAACAACCTTTGCCATCTCTGATTCCGATTGGCTGGACGCGTTTTAGGCCCAACGATTGGACGCTTTCGGTGATTGGCTGGAAGAACAAGAGCTTCCAGAGGAGCTGCGGCCACGAGCAGAAGCGTGACAATCTTCATATCAATGAAGAAAATGGGTGTCGGCGGGTGGGAACGAGGTTTGCCCAAATCAGAACCCCTATGTACTTGTAGTAGTAGCAGCGGCGCGCGTGTTTCTGTGTAAAGAGCATGCTGTGTTTTGCATGGTGCGGGGATATAGAGCTGCCCCACGGAAACTCGGTGTTAAGTGTGTTTTATTGTTGTGTTTCGTGGGGAGGGAAGGTGGGTGGCAGTGCCCCCCCCCCCCCACAAGTCCAGAAGACTTGTTCGTGTATAGAAATATGGCGAGAGTGCAGCAGTAGCGGCAGGAGCGAAAGAGGCAGTGTTTTGCTGGTACACAACTCTGTTCGCAAAGAGTAGTGAATTCTCGTCTAGACAGAAAACATGAAGAGAGGGGAGGTGATACGGCGATTTGTTCGATTTTTCTCGACGGTCGGCTCCTTTTCCTCAAAACGCAAATCTGCCGTAGTTTTTCTCTGGTGTTTTTAGTCAGAACCGATTCCGTTGAAGAGGCCTGTGTGCATCATCAACATGCTGTCCCTCCGGCACACACTCGGGTTGGTCGAATCTCGTGCAGTAGTTCCAAGTCCCTGGGTGGACTATAGAATACTCATGGTATAAAGACATCCAAAGCGGCGAAGGCAAGGCTTCCTTTTCTCTGCCCGAATCTGCACGACGGGGATTCAACTTACAGTATCGTGCAGTGGGACCCGTCTGGGTCCACCACCGAGTTTTGCAGTATTTTCTTGCCTTGAACAACATGTACACAACCGGACGGCATCTTGTTGCCACGATCGGTTTCGTCGTTCTGATCCATTCCCACGATCTGCTGCACATCAACAGGCCTCGACCTGTCCCCCCACACACGTTGCCTTTACATTGTTTCTGCCAACCAATCCCTAAGCTTCCGGGATGGCTTTAGTGTTCATCTCCGCTTGTTCGGGATATGCTGCATCTAATAATTTCTACACTGCTTTCCACGCAAACAGCGGTCAACACGCCGAGACGACACTAAGGGCGGTACTGCAAAAAGACTGACATTCGAGACACAAAAAAGGGTGACAAGAAAATAGAACGCCCGGCTGGTTCTGCGTCGACAACCGATATGCAACACTGCCAAGCACAGACAAAACGCTTTGCACAGGACATTCGTCCAACTGTTTCAAGGTCACCCTCTGTACACAACGGCCGTGGCAATGTCCAAATCTGGATCAAAACGCCACCTATCTATACAAAGCATGTACGTCCCCAGGGAGACAGGACTACCCGAGCAACGTTTCGTGAACGATGAGAGCTACAGCGTCGTACTTGTGTATTCTTGACTGTCAGGCCTATGCTGCAACGAATGTACGTGCATCGTCTATGTTCCTCGGCTACCGCCATATGCGATCGCCTGATCATCGACGCCAAGACAAGGGAAAATCATCATTAATTCATCCATTCATCGCACCCCCACGATACCCGACCGGACTGAGGTAGAAAACGGAAAAATTCGAAAGTGGCTTTCTATTTTTCCTACAGCAGCAGTAGCTCGCCACAATTTCGCTCCTTACAGATAAACAATGTTATATATTTGGATCACACCTACCCAGAAATGACGCCCTATTTTAGCCCTTGCCTACCCCTTGTCTCTTGCTCACCCACAAAGGCAAATACCAATGTCAAACTGTTCTCACATTTTGGTTATCATTTTTTTCGGGGCTGCTGTCATAACGCGGTCGCTACGAACGATAGGAACCCGATCTGATCGCAACAAACATGCTGCATACATTTCAGGACGGGGAGAACAAAAACGTAGGCAGTCCTCTAGACGGGGTAACCTGTGGGAATAGCTTGTTGTGGGCGGTTATCTCACTATTTTCTTACTAAATTTGGAGAGCGAGACCGTGCAATACCGGTCCCACAGCACTCAACGTCAGTATGCCGTGAATCCTGAAAACCATATTTATCAAGAGAGTACAGGAAATTCTATTTACTCGGGGTGGTAGTCTTTAAGAGGCCATAAGAGAAAAAGCGTTGTAATGACGCTTACTGCATCCTCATGAAATACAGGAAGGACTCCTACCCAATGACTCTGGCCTTCCCATGTAGGAGGTTACACGCTACAACCAGCGCCTGTTCCTTGAACACCGGACCATACTCAACGTGGGAAATCAATCCACACTGGGGCCCACGTCTCTATCTACTGTACCCTCCTGTTCAACCCCCTCTTCCCTACCTGCTCAAACTGTACATTACATGCCGAACCATGATACCATCACCCTAGCCAACCGGCTGCCCACGCCACCTTCCCACGCGGAGATACTTCAGTGAGATAGCGCCCGCGTCAAGGATGTCGTCGTGACAAAGCAGAGGAAACACCTGGCCGTCTCCCTGTATCCCTGCCCTTGTCGGTGCGTGAAGGTTGCACTGCAACCAACGGTCGTCGCTCGGCGTAGGTGATCGCCGTAAGATTATCGGAATCCCGTCCGCCAGGCGTGGTGTGGAGCAATGGCCCTTGGCATCTTTGTGTGCCTGGAGGTATTTCAGAGAGGGGTGGAAGGAAGTAAAGAGAGTTGGGGAGCAATAAACACCAACTGCACGAAAAAAATGTTCAGCAACATCGACCACTCCCAACCGCAGCACAGAGTCACGGCATGACTAACTAGAGGTCAACCACACAATCAAGAAGTTAAATATGAGCAGCCTGGGTGTATGTAAGAAAAAGCGGTTCTTGGACAATGCTTGAGCAGACGTACCGGCGCCATCATGCGGCCGCAACTGCATTCGGCGCACTACGCACTACCCAATTCCGGTAAGAGTACCAAAAACAACAAAACACTCAGAAATATGCTCACCTAGGATTCGAGTTTTGCGCGGAGCATGGCCATCATCTCCTTGAAGGACTGGCAATTGATGTGCTGGTCAACGGCCGCCTTGCTCTTGAACATCCGCATGCCGGTGAGTTTGCAGAACACGAAACCGTCGTCGGCAGGGTCTTCCATCAGGAACATACCGTCGTAGTCCTAGATCCATAACATTATTTTGTAGTTCCAGGAATTTAAAGCAGTTATTGTTGCGGGACACGGACGTCAACATGTAAAAACAATTCTGCTGATGCAAGCAAATTTACAACTGTAGCAGTGTGATCAGCTTTCAATTGCTGCTCGCTATGGCTGAGAGGGGAGGGGGCGCGAAGTACATCAATGTCATTTGCTTGTCAGGTTTTCCACGTCATCTCTTGGACCCGGTGGTCAACGAGGGCAAGAAGCACGTCTTTCGCGCCCACTAAAACAATCGCTGCGCGAACAAAGAATACGTACACGTTTCATTTTTCAATGCGTAGTCGGACTGTGGATGATTGTACATGTTTCGCCAGTCCTGCTACATAGTCCATGAATATTCGAGTCAAAACTGACCTCGCAGCATGGGGCGAGATACAAAACCGGTGTCATTTCCACTGGTCGGTTTGCCGTCCAGGTGTTCTTTGATTTCCCAAGTCCTGCTGCGACACTATGTAAATAGGCCCCCGCCTCCGGTCAAGGCCCGGCTACGATTGGTTTCCATCCACCATCGCACGAAAAAAGAAAGAACGAGCGCACCTGCTCGACCGCCCGCGCTTGCGTCAGCATTCGGCTCCTTACAACAGGCGAAAGCACATCACAGAGACTTATGGGCTTATCGACATGGATACGGGTCCTTCAACGACAAGCTGCTGCACCCTCCTGCTGCCCATGTAGTTGAGAATGCCTATGTAGTCCGGGGCCAGCTTCTTGCCCGTGAGGGTGCACAGCACGGTCCTCTCGTCGTCCTCGAACCGAAGGTACTTGCTTCCCTCCACGAGACTCCTGGTTTCTTCGTCCACGACCAACCCAGCATGCCCCGGTACGGCGACGGCCCTCTCCTCGCCGAGCCCGACGTCTGCCGCCGCCTCTAGTTTTCTCGAAGATCCAGGCTCGCCGACTACGCGGGGCGCGTTCTCTGTCACGACAGCGCATCCCTGTGGCACCGGAGCGGTGTCGGCGTCGTCCTCAGGCTGCGACGGCATCACCGACGCCTCGGGGTCCTCCTCCTGCGGTGGCAAAAGCGGAACGACGTCACGTTCGTTCTGCAGAAGCACAGACGGCATCGGCTCATCGTTTGTACGATTGCGTTCTTCTCGCTCCTCCTCCGGCATCACGACATGAGGGGGAGAAGTCGACTGAGTGGTATCGGAAGCAGCATCAATTTCTTGGACCAGAACCACGTGTTGCTGTTGTTCGTCTTCTTCCCCCGATGCTGGCTGCATGACCACCTGAGGGACTTCCTGAGCATCACCTGACCGTTGTTTGGCAGGGTCGGCGGTACAAGCACCGGCCTCGTTCACCTGCTGTTGCTCATCGTGCCCTTCGTCGGAAGCAACTACCGCGCCCTCCGGCCGGGTTTCTCCCTGCCTTTCTTCCTCGGACCGCAAACAAGATGCCGGGTTCTCGTCGCCCTCCTCCTCCATGTGTGCCGGTTCTGTGGAAACCGCGATTGCTGCTGAAGCTCCCAAGGTGACATGGTTTTCCTTTTCTGGGATAGTCATGATTGTCACCACGCTTTCGTCTTGTTTCATGCCTGCCGAAGGCAAGTCAACAACGTCCGCGGGTTGGCCGTCCGCCGCCATGTTTTCATCATCCTTCTGCTGCTGCTGTTGCTGCTGCTCTGGGTCCTTCTTGTCCCCAGCAGCAGGAGTAACGACAGAAGTTCCAGCGAGATCGTCACCTTCTGTAACGTCCACAGCAGCAGTAGTGCCCTCCTCCATCGTTTCCGGCGCGCACGACTCATCGTCCTCCTCCTCGACGAAGAGCTTTGCCTGCACGACTGTTTCGCGCGGCAGAGCAGACACCCCTTGGAGACGAGGGTTCGCCGCCACCACCATCATGCTTCGTCGCCCTTGCACTGCCGCCGCCGTCTCTTGCCCCGGCTCCTCCTCCACTGCTGTTGTTACCGCTGATGTACTCTCTTCGGAGGCGACATTTTGTCTCGTCGTCTTCTCCTCAGAGACCGGCATGCCAGCAGCAGCAGCAGCGACAACTTCGCTCGTGCCATCCTCGGTGGTCGCCGCCGTCGATGATTCGACCGAGACATGGTCGTCCTGGTTGAGCTTGCCGCCAGCTGAACCGGACGGCGACGCAGGCGGCGACACCTTCGGCTCGGGCGCAGACGCTGATGCTTGCGGGACAGCAGCAACGGCAGCAGCCGAGGACTTGCAATTGTCGACCTGTCCCTTCTGGGAACCGGCGGCAGGACTGAAAAGAGGCTTGTTCTTGTGACCCGAGATCACCATCGACTGATTCAACCTCGGGGAGTTAAGAGATAGTTGCCCAAGGGCCTTCTTGACCAGGCGGGGTGATGCCTCTGAAGATGCCAAGGTTTTGGTCTTTCGCGGGCCGGCGTGGGTGTCATTTTCTTTGCCGGACGGGGGCTGGTGCTGAGGCTTTGGTGCTGTGGAACACTTTGGCTTCGGCACGGCATTCTCTTTCTGCTGGGCAGCGTTCTGTGAAACGGAAAGGTTGCGTGTGTCGCGCGGCGCAAGGGGGAGCAGGTTGACACCAGAAACAACGTCGAGTGTAAACGAGTGCGTGCGATATGGAATGGTCCGCTGAACAAAAAGCACTCACCGCGCGCCCTTCCATTTTGCAATTGGCTGCGTGTGCCCACCACACCAAACCACCTCACACATCACGTAGAGGTGCGCAGTTTGATTGCAGTCGTTATTAAAGGGGCGAGATAAAGACGCCGGGAAGTATATGTGACAGCAGTTGAGCGTACATTACCTGAGCCCGGAGCGGCAGTCGGGCCGCTCTTTCCGCAATGTACGCTTTGGAATCTAGAACCTATGACAGGTTTCCCGCTGCTCGGTCCCAACAACACCAACAACAACAATCAACACCTCTTCCCCGCAACTGGCCTAACTTGGGGAGCCCCACAACCGATGCCCAGTCGGAGCGCGCTTTCAACAGGTCATCAAGCTATCCGAGCGCCCTGGGAGTGCCAGCGGTGTCTGTCTGTATCGTCACCTGCTCTTGGAGACGTGCAAGAATATCCTGTTTTTTCCCTCCCGCGTTTAGCCCTCTGCTCTTGGCCATTTTTTGCAGCTGGCGGTAAGAAAATCGTTCGAAGTTCTCTTGCGGTACTTCCATCGTGATGTGGTGCGTGTGTTGTTTGCTGCTAGCGTGTACGGGCGTGGTGATTGGTCCTCGTGATCTGTTTCGCGATAATCGCCGCGGGCGGGGTGGCCCGTGTGTTGTCCGTTGGTGAATTAAAAACAGATCAGTCAATCCGTTGGTGGAACGTGGAACTCCCCGGTCCGCGCGCAGACCACGTGCCGGTTCGGCGGTTCGGACAGCGTTCAATCTCTTCCGCTCTTTGAGCCGCCGACACCATCGAGAAATCGAGAATGCTGTGGGCACGCCAGTAGGACTTGTGGGGCAAAACAATAGCGTATCGGCAAGGAAGAACACATTTGCTGGGGGAAATGGATATCCTTGACCAGAACCTGGACGTCGGTGAAACATTCTGGGGGAGGGTAAGCACCCTGGAGCTGGGAAGCACATGTGGCTGGACTTTTGGAGATGGGTGTTCATGTTCATGTGCCGTGTCGAAGCTTGCAGGACAACCTTTGTACTGCTGTAGTTGCAAGCTTCTTGCGGCAGAAAGTTCCTAATAAAGCTTCGTACTACGCGTGTTGGATGGCAGGCTTTCCATGCAAAAAGCCAGCACCCGGCATCCAAGAAGACCGACTTTCCGATCAAGCACGAATTCGTCGGATGGGAATATACTCGCCACAACGACGGTAGGAGCTACTCCAGAGCGAACTCCGATGGCGTGGAGGTTCTTCCTTCTGGAGCTCTTCGCGTCCGCCAGGTAGCGGTGTCCTGAGAAACAATAGAGCTTGCGACTATATAGAATACTGCTTTGGAACCTTGGGTCACACCAAGAAGGAGACGAACACGCTCTGATCGAGATGTGAAGTTGTACACTTCGCTTGTAACCCAACGGCAACCAAAAGGCAACCAATGACAACGAGCCCTGCACATAGTTGGGTTCCGAATTTGCCGTCCCTTGTCCCAGGGAGTTTTCTCATCCAGCGCGCTTGCTCAAGCTCGAACCTTGGGAGGGGCTCCGAATCCACAGCGGGAAATGAAGCATTCTGTAGGCTATAACAGACCGATCATAGACTTGCACATTTTTTTATGTATGTGCTGTAAAATTGACATACCTACTTGAATAGCAACACTCGCTTATATAGTTTCTGTTATCAACGCCCGCTGTTTGTGTATTACTCTGGGAGAAGAGAGCAATGTTTCCGAAGGGGCTTTCTACGACCCGGTTTCACCAAGGGTTCCAACGGCGGAAGCAGTGGAATATCAGGCAGGATGCGTCGAGACTGCAAAGAGAGGCCTTCAAGCAGCACCTGAGCATGCTCCACCTCGAAAGGCGGCGGCAGAGACTTGGCAGTCTCGACAAGCGTAACGGTTTAAACCTCATCACGGGACAGTTCGACGCCAATCATCGATGCACGACACCGTTCCATGTGCAGCCTAGGACGGTGAGTCGAAACTCCACGCCGAGCGTTTGCGTTTCGTGTATGCATGGTGGTAGTAACAGCCGCAAACGTGCTGCTACAGGCAATGCGACACCCACAAGTCGACCAGGCTCTTATTTTCCGTGGAACGATCGTGATACTGTGTAGCCTGCCTGCGACGAGAAAGGTAACAACTGAAAAACGACGCCACGGGGACGTATACAGCGGCTGAACCCGAATTTTTAATTATCGCGAGAGCCTTGTGGCGTGCCGTTCCTTCTCCTCAACTACATGACGTGTTGTCACTTCTTTCGCAGAGGGAGACGGGGTCGTTGTCGGAAGTAGCGGAGCGCGCGGAATACCTTCTCCTCCGTGATTCGGAGTATAAATTTCACGCACCTGCCTGGAGGTGAGCCGTGTGGTTGGCGCATGCTGCTGTGTAGCACATGGGTTGGCTACTCCTCTTGGTCATTTGATCCGGGACTGGCCTAGTGTAGCGACGACCCCTCGGCAGCCGTTGTTGCCTCTACCGTCTACCAACATCTAAGAACGCTGTACACACACACGATAAGGGCTGATATTCTAGAAGATCAATCTGGAAACTCCCCTGGCCTTCTCGTTCTGCAATCCTCTAACAATCTTTTTATTGCCCCGTTTGGTGATGACTGCAGCGGCAAGAACCATGACGAGCGCCAGGATCTCCTGCAGCGAGAGGGCCTCATCAAGCCCAAAAAGTCCACCCTCCTCGGGATAGGAACTGCCGATCTCGCGTCGGCAGGTGCCAACGACATGTTTTCAAAATCAATATACGACCCCGCTAAGACGTGCGCCGTCGAGGGTCTAGTGGAAACGTGCGTTCCAGGGCGCTACACACCGCGCAAGGTGACCTCGGCTCGACTGGCGGCCGCAGCGGCGGCCGCACCAGGCGATGATGCTCCTCCGCTAAGGCAGGGACAAGAAAACAGCGGTCAACGGTCGTACTCGTCGCCAGGTGCCTCGGACACCGTGTTTCGAGTCGTGCCGAACGGGCTCGGAAACCACAGCACCGGTGGGGGTGGAGGTGGGGCGACTGTTGCCGGGATCGCACCCTACAAGCGGCTCTGCGGGTCGCGCAGCGCCCCGACCATACGGAGCCGGGAGCACAAGGCGGAAGTGGGTACAGGCACACCACTCAGGAAGTCTTCCCCCATGCGATCGCCAAGTCCGGGTGGTGGTAGCAGAAGGCACACGGGTAGTGGGGAAACAGGTGGTCGGGGTGCCGGGTCGGTTTTTGCAGAGAGGCTTCTCTCCGCTACAAGCGGAAGCGCGAGGAGGGGGGGCCGCGGACTGACTCGTTCGCAGTCGGACTTTGGAGGGAGCAGCGGCAGGGAGCAGACTCAAGGGGTAGCAACAGCCACGACAGTAGGAACGGAGGGCTTCGTTAAAAAAAAGGCTTCTTCTGAAGATTGTACGCGACGGTCCCCGGGTGAGGGCGGGCCGGGGTTGGCGCGCTTGTCAAGAGGACAGAGCCCGGCGGAGCGGAGAAGCAACGACCAGCTGACCTTGGACTTGGCTACCATCCGATCCCTGTAGAGCCTATTACAGCAGGCAGTGGTAGCCTGCAGTGTTTTCTTCTCGTCTGCAGAGCGTGCCACAGATGCCTGATGCCTGAGTTGAGAGCATGGCAGACTATTTGTAGTTGCACTCGGTAGGCGATGTTCTCTGGAGACCGGCGTCCTGCCTGTATTCCTTGAAGCATTATTTGTCAACTACTTTCGCGACGCCCCCCCCCAAACAGCCCGTCCCCCCCGGTGTTTATCATCGGGGTTGGGTTTTCGTCGCTTGGCAACGACGTTGTAAAACAAGCCGCCCGCCCCCCGGTGTTTGCCATCTGGGTTGGGTTTTCGTCGCTTGGCA
>CACKRE030003145.1:33579-70209 GCA_902602495.3 Ectocarpus sp. CCAP 1310/34
CCCCGCCGCTCGTCCTCCACACAATGGCGCGGTGAATCCTGTCGTGTCCATATGCACCCGCAACAATACTCTGCTATGCGTTGAGGTGCTGGGGTGAAGTGAAGTGAAGTTTGGCCGCTGCTGCCATGTGAAACATTGTATCATACGATACGCGGATGCAAATCCCGAAACATTCGCGGGTATTTTCCTTTTTCTCTTTTCTCCGCATGGTCGCAGAACACACCACCGATCAGCGAATGTCAGATGTCAATTTACCAGTTAGATAACATGCAACACTATGAAGCATTCCCTACATAGGCAAGCGATCGTCTTGAATGTTTTGGAACATGTTCGTTTGTCCGTATATGTAAATATTTAACGCCCGAAGTAAGTCTGCAGCGATCGCAAAAAGCGTGGTGTACTGCTGTACTCCGACGCAATACATTGTTTGTTATCGCTTTACCAGTGAACAGGGCTCCGCGGAAGTTGTTCAAACGAAGCCCACACGTATGTCTCTTTAGTGCCTCCGTTGCGCGCATTCTTTCATATACTGCTGTGCGGCGGCTTTTGTGACTGCTGTACTGCTGGAAATGCCCATCACGTGCATGCATGCTGAACGAAAATTAGCTGTTGAGGAAAATACCTTGAATAGTGCGACATGTAGGGTTTTGGTGCGGGGAGTGGGGAGGGGGGTTCAGGTAACACGGAAGACCCCTATCCTGTTGTCGCTGCTGCTGAATGATAACTATGCATAGTACGTTGAGCAGATAACGCTAAGCAATGAATTAGGCCCGTCGGGGAACCTGTATAAAACACACCTGCACCCCCAAAAGAGTGGAAAAAACGCAACTGCTGTGCCCCACAATATGATCGTGTTGACAAGAGTGCGCGCAGTCATGGAAGAACGTGCGGCACTCACAGCGTCGTAGCCGTTGGTCATGTTGGCATGAATCGAACACGAAGCCTCTCTTGCACATTACTCCACAAGGATCAGAGGAGATATACAACTTGCTGGCATCCTTCTTTTGTGTGTTTGTTTTGTGTCCAACGTTGCATGTATTCTGCTGTAGAGGGATCGACGCGCTGGGTCGTCTTCAGTTGCAAAAGCCAAACCAGCCGCCTTTAGTCGTTCGAATCGAGCTAATTTGTGGCAGACGTATGCATAGCCGTACACGGTGATGATGGCAGTGGCACGAAAGAAGATGGAGTGTGGACAGCAGAAGCGGCAAAGCTTGACGCCTTCTTTCCACCCCCGACTTGGGGAGAAAGCGATGCACGAATCGTTCCCCATCCCCAACAGCTTCGGCACCACCATGCGGCCTTGGTATGTCCTCTTGCTCCAAGAGAAGATCATGTTGTCATGCGTAATGCGTGCTGCCTCCGCGTCATATGTTGTCGTTTTCACAAATGCTGTGCTGTCTCTCGTGGTTGTGCGTGTTGCAGTCCGGAGGGTGGGGCTAGGATGACCTCGGAGAACCTGGGCGAGTTCTTGAGCGGTGATCGGATCGAAACATCCCCGTACGCCATCTACATGCAGCACAACATCTCGTGCACAGCCTTGTGTCAGGTTTGTCCGTGTTTGTTCGTCCCTTGATTCGTCCGTTGCTTGGTGCGGTGTAGAAAAGAGTTTGCGGTTTGCCTTGTTGCGACAGAGTCAGGTGATGGGAGCTGAGGGAGCATGCTCCAAGAGACGACATCACGGTACATGTAACGTATAGAAGTAGTGCACGAACTGGAAGCCCTCTTTCGGCCTTCGGCGAGGATGTACATAGTCCAAGACGCTGTCGTTCTGTTGTCTGTGTAGTACCATGGTATATTTTTCCAGTGAGCGGAATCTCTGGAATGATTCTCCCGAAGTCGCGGGCTGGGCATGATCACACCCGTACAGTTCGCTCTCCTACAAGCGCACAGTCGCTGATCTTCCGCCGTGTGCCTGCTGACCAACGGACTTCGCCTGAAGCATGCTGGCGTCAGAAGTCGTTTGGCCAAGAATGGAACTGCTGTTTTTGTCATCCAACGGTGTTGATCTATTGTCAACGTCCGGACCCGGACCTTGCCGCCGTGTGTGGCCATGGATTGATTTTGATAGGTGGAGCTGCAGGATGCGGACAAGCAGCAGGTAGACAACCTCCAGAAGGCGATCCGAAGGGACTACCGCCACAACTGGATCATCGACAACCTGCCCGCTGCCTCCCTCGTCCCCGTTGAGGGTGAAGTGCGTGCTGCATGCTGCATTCTTACTCGTCGCCCTATGCTTGGGATATGGGGTGTTGTTGTTTAGAGAGTTGCAGGGTCGCTCTTTTCCTCCGCCCCACTGCGTTGTGTCGTGTTGGTGGCTTATGTATTTTCCGTCTCGGATCTTCATTGTCATTGGTTGATATTGCTGCAAGAGCGAATTCCTCTCCTGCAATGCTTGGCGCCAATGCTGTGCTTGCTACGCGGGCCAGTTTCTCGTAGTTGACCTTTCAATTTCCTGACTTGCCTCGCGCTCTTGCGCCAGGACTTGTTCATGTTTCGCGTTAAGTTCATGATTCAGCATCTACAATGATCTAAAATGATCCCGTCCCTGAACTATGCTTGATTGGCGAGCGAGTCACGTTCGGAGGTCGCCCCGATTGGGTGTTTTTACCTGCAGCGTATCGCCTTTGCTCGAGTTGTGTGCTGTGTTGGCGTCCGGGTGCCCAATCGCCCCGTCTGGGCTCCCCTGGCTTGCTTAACCCGATTTTGATGTCGCAACCCCCTTGGTGCGGGAAATTTTGGCCCTACCCTCTACATGCAATAAATAGCAGGTTCGGACACCGTCTCGCGTTAAGGCTGCCATGCCACTCTCAACTTGTCCGTTTTTTTTTTTGTTTTGTTTAACCCCACCTGCGTGCGCGTACTCTCTTGGGTTCCTCCGCCTCTTGACGTCTCGCGATTGGTATTGATTCCATACCGGGCTGGAGCAGGACGCAACGCAGACGTACTACTCGCAGGGATTCCCCGTGGGCGAAGTGATCGACGGCAAGTACTACGTGAACAACCACGTGCACATGGTCGTGGACTACCACCCCATGGAACTCGGAGAGGTAAGTAGTATACAAACCCTACGTACAACGAAACGCCCTCTGTGTGCATGCGTACGTAGCTTCAAGACAGCGGCTTCCGCTGCCCGACTCCAATGGGGTGTTTAATTTGTTCCTGACTGCTTGGGTGCGGGTTGTGATGGCCCTTTTTGAAGACTTTGGCCGCATTAATGAGAAGTGTGTCATGAAGGTTGAATGGTGTATTTGCCAGCGTGGTGAAGTTCCTCTTCCCTCATTTGTTCTTCATGAGCGTTTGGCTCGCAACCGGCAACAAGGGACTCATGGGGTGTGATCATCTTGAGGTGTGACCGTTTCCGGTGTGCGCGCGCAGGAGCCCTCTGCCAGGGTTGTGGGATTCAAGGTCGAGCCTTTCTCCGTGAAGCACGCCTTCCAGTCGCCGGCGGCCTACTGGACGGGAGCCCCTGGAGACATGCCCCCCCTCAGCACTTGCGAGAAGGACAACTTCATCAACCCGGTCAAGCCCACGGTGGTGAGGGTCGGGCTTCGTTTATTCCAGCTTTCGTGTTGAATGCGGTGGCTCGGTTTCGACTGACTCGGCATGCATCGCGCCTGTTGGTTGCTCCGGTGTGTTCGCACCCAGGCCTGGAATTGTTGGGTTGGTTTTGCTCGCGTCGTGGGTGCGAGTATGGCCTGGCCTTGCCCTTGCCTGGCCTTGCTCTTGCCGGTTGTGTGGTCTCATCTTCGCAGATTGGCACCAGTTCCCTAGAAACCCATGCCCCTCTCTGTTGCCATTGACGTCGAAACACCCCACTCGACTCCCCGTGGTGACCACGGCCATCTACGTCGATGCTGTCGCCGCCGACACGTCGAGTCTGCTCTCTCCGTCTGCATACGCCACGAGCTTTGCTTACAGCAATGTGCACCCACCCCATTCGTTGTGCCCGTGCTCTGGTTGGTGTTGAAACCTCCAGGACCCGTCCCAGAAGCAGGAGGTGGCTGTGGGGCAGAGGATCATATACACGTACGACGTCGCCTGGAAGCAGTCGGACACACACTGGGCCAGCCGCTGGGACATCTACCTCACCATGAACCACGCCGTCAAGAACAGGGTAGGTGCTACCTAGACATTTTGGCGAGTTTTCTTTGTGGTGTTACGGCTTGCGGGATGCAAAGGAGGTGCTGTGGTAGAAAAACCGCGGCTACTATGATGGTGATGTTGGAGGTCGCGGCCCGTGACTGGCAATGTTGTTTGCATGACCACATGGGTGGGGCCACCGATACAGCCTGGCACGGCACAAGGAGTGCTGTGCTGTGCTGCAGGGACGGTGTAAACGAGACGGTCCCATGTCTCGATCATGCATGCTTTTCTTTCTCGTTCCCCTTTGGTCCGGCGTGATTACACCACCCCTGCCCCGTGTGCATGTCGCTTCATCCGCCCTTTGGTAGATGGTAACACGCGCATCCTTTTAGTTTTCCTCAACCTGCGCCTGCTGTGCACTGAATGCGTCACAGGTGCACTGGTTTTCCATCGTGAACTCCCTGCTTATCGTCCTGTTCCTCACGGCCATGATCGCCATGATCCTCATCCGCAACCTTCACCGGGATATCATGCGGTACAACCGAGTACCGACTGACGAGGAGAAGGCGGAGGAGCGCGAGGAGACGGGCTGGAAGGTATGCATGCTTACATACCTGGTACGGTGTTGCACCCTCTGGGCGGGCTTTTTTCTTTGTTGAGGGTCGAGGGCCTTACGTCAACGTGGCCGGTGCCGGCGCGTTTTGCGGCGTCTGTTCTTGGAGTGGAACCGTTTTGCTGGAGGACAAGTTTTGCCTGCTGTCCTGTCTTGTGTTGACATGTATTTCTATGCTCTTGTGAGTCACGTCTATTCTCCCATACTAGTTTCGTATTCGATGTCGGTGAAACCCCGCGCGCCGGGAAAAGAGTTGGGGGTGGGGGGGGGAGGGTGTACTCATAGTCGTGCATGCCGTAGTCGTTAGACGATTGACCTCGCATTCCTACAAAGCCGGGACGAAGCACGCCGGGTTCTCACCGGACCAGGCTCTCACATCACCAAGCGCGAAGCGCCGTGAGGTATTCGGCGAGTCGCATGAAGGGTGCGCTGCATCCTGCTAAGGGTGTTCGGCATCTTGTGCTTACTTCCTTGCGTACGGATGACAGCTGCGTATGACTTAATTCATTTTCTGGTGCTTTCACTTCCAGAGACAGTTGTAAGCACTGTGTAACTGCCTCGAGGGTGCGTGACCATTTTAACACAACGTGGTGCGATCATCCCCCTTGCGCGGAGTGAGGGTTTTCGACCCCGCACAACATGATCTACTCGACCACCATCATGGTTACCGCCAAAAAAAAAGAGGTAAAAAAAAGAAACGGTAACCTGATTGCCGAGTTGACGAAGTGAATTGGCTTGTTTTACAACGTCGTTGCCAAGCGACGAAAACCCAACCCCGATGGCAAACACCGGGGGGGTGTGGGGGGGGTTTGCCCCGGCCCTCTCAAGTAGTTGCGAGTACATCGAGGCGTGGCCTCTATCGGTACCCTGTTCGAAATATTGTGTTGGGCGTCAAGTTATCCCCGCGACGGCTGTTTGCGCACCATTCGACCCGGCTTGGCCCTTCGGCTAAGCGGCTCCCCGCGCCCTTCTGTGCGCCTTCGCTTGTGGTGCTCTCCTGCACAAACAGCTGGTCCACGCCGACGTCTTCCGACCGCCCGCCAAGTACCCAATGCTGTTCTGCGTGCTGGTAGGGACCGGGGTGCAGCTGCTGTGCATGGGAATCGTCACGATCGCCTTCGCGGCTATCGGGTGAGTCGATTACATCCCCACCTCTGGTATACGGCAGGCTTTCTTGCGTGCATCGAGCGGCACCCCCGACAGGCTGGTGGCCCAAGTGCTTACCTGTTGATGGTCTCGCCCTCTCAACCCCCGAGCATCGTCCTCGTGGCAGGCTTTGCGATTTCCATGTTTCTTGCTGGAGGGATTGAAGAAGGGACAGTGAAGAGTGTCTTTCTTGTTTGCTTTTTTTTTGTCTCGGGCCCCCTATGATGCCACAATCTTCTCTCCTATTCACCTGTGAGGCACATTTCAACAAACATCGTATCGTTAAAAGTTTTGACGGTCTGAGGGGACCCCACTGGAGACCGCCAAGTGTCTCGCGTACGTGTATGTGCGTGGAGTGGTTCGAAATGGAGATCTACCGTTGGGGTTACATGTTCCTTTGACGACCCGCAGAGTTCGCGTTCGCCTATCAATGGTGTGACCAGAGCAGTGTGAAATTTTCTTTGTTCTGCAGAGGTGTCCTTTGCTGACCGCCATTGGAAACACCACGCTGTTAATGGAGGTTTTTACCCCCTGCAGTCAGTTTACCGCAATAGCGCAGCTTGATGTTCGCACATTGGCAGGGACACTGAGAGAAAAGACAAGAAGCTCAACTAATGTAGCTTCGGTGCCACGTGTTGGAGCTGCGATACGTCCTGCACTGTGTTGACTGGACGTGCTTCGAAGGGTCATTAATCTCGTGCAGTGATTACGCTTTATTCTTAAGCTCTCGAGCGTGTGCATTAGCGACTGGCAACAACCATGCGTTTTTCCCTGTTGCGTGCAGGTTCGTGAACCCCTCCAACCGAGGCAGCCTGGCGGTGTCGATGCTCCTCCTGTACGTGCTCATGGGAGTGCCGGCCGGATACTCGAGCTCCGTCCTGTACAAATCTTTCAAGGGCCGACAGTGGCAGCAGTGCACGCTGCTTACCGCACTCCTCTTCCCGTCCCTTTGCTTCACGGTCTTCCTCTCCCTC
This sequence comes from Ectocarpus sp. CCAP 1310/34, assembly GCA_902602495.3. Classification (NCBI taxonomy): domain Eukaryota; class Phaeophyceae; order Ectocarpales; family Ectocarpaceae; genus Ectocarpus; species Ectocarpus sp. CCAP 1310/34. Next base: position 40,396 of record CACKRE030003145.1, read on the forward strand.
AACCTCATGTCGCAGAGATATCATTCTACTCAGGTGGGTGACCTGATGAATCGTCTAGAGCGATGAGAAGCGTGCTTGTGGTGCCTGTGTTCCGCCCCACAACACGGAAGAACCAATGACCTTGAGTTGTTCGCCCTCGACTTGTTTCTGATATCACGTGCGCGTGTACCGTTCGCCGTGTCTTGTTTGGCGTATTTATTGCAGACGAGCACCGAATCCATCCGTGAAGCTTCACGCACCTCTTCATGTCTCTGTTTTTTTCCTGATTTACGGTATGGACTGTGCTGTTGCTGTCGATGGTGTGGGGCATGTCTATTGTTGAATGGCATGCATGACATGGCATGGCATTGCAGGCGGTGCCCTTCGTGGAGATCATCGAGGTGCTCGCCTTGTGGTTCTGCATCAGCGTGCCGATGGTATTCTTGGGGGCTTACTTCGGCTACCGCAAGCCCGTGGAGCCCTACCCGGTTGTTACCTCCAACATCCCTCGACAGGTGAGACAAGACAAGACAACAGACACATGATGTCTCTCTCGTCCAAGTTGCCGTATGTTTTTACCAGGCTCATGTTGGCTGCGGTGTGATTGGTTTCCCGCAGCGGAGACCTGCTGCGACATCTTGCGCTCTGTATTCGTAGTTGGGTCTAGTGGGTGATGATCGAGCCAGGCGATCAGCGGTGTGATGTTTACCTCATGCGCAGCAGAGGTTGTGGGAAGCCGTACACCAGGTTGATTAATTGCAACACAATTTTGGCCAGAGACGTTGGCGTATGTCCGATGGAGCAGTTTCATCTCTCGAGAAGAGACACAACGACCACGAGGCTTTGGGTGGGGGCATTTGTTTCACCAATGCCGTGTTCTTGGAAGTGCCAAACTTAGCTCCAAGGTATCTAGAGCTGTTGGGCTATGGGGCTATTCGCGGTGTCATGTCGTCGTCGAACACCACTTGTCGACAAGGCACGCCTTGATTTCAAGGGGTGTAGCGTCGGGGTCCCCTATGATGCCACAATCTTCTCTCCTATTCACCTGTGAGGCATAATTTACCAAACATCGTATCGTATAAAGTTTTGACGGTCTGAGGGGACCCTGCTTGCCACTGCTGCTCTACTGCCATATTGCGTGCGATCGTTAGGCGCGCCTTTCTGTTTTTGTTTCTCGACCGCGCTTTTGTATGCGGTGCACGCCGGAAGATATGTTGCTATTAACACGTGCGTGTCACCTTGCCTTGCTGTGCAGATGTACCGTGAAAAGTAGGAACTCATGACGTTGCCAAGGCTTATTTCTTCTTATTTTTGTTTGTTCTTGCTTGGAATCTTTTAGATCCCTGACCAGCCGTGGTTCCTGTGGAGCTGCTTCACCATCACCGTGGGCGGCATTCTCCCTTACGGCGCGGTTTTCATCGAGATGTTCTTCATCCTGCAATCCTTGTGGATGGGCAACTACTACTACGTCTTCGGTTTCCTCATGCTGGTGTTCATCATCTTGATTGTGACGTGCGCCGACATCGCCATGGTGTTCTGCTACTTCCAGCTTTGCGCCGAAGACTATCACTGGTGAGTGCAGCATGTATCTTGGAGCGGTGCGTGGTTGCGGGCTTGGAAATGGCTTGCTGCCTCACGATCTCGACTCGTTTCCACTTTTGTGTCTGTCCAGCACGCGAGAGAGCGTGCGTGCCTTCGACAATATCTGTCCTACACATCAATAGGTAGGTGGCACTTTCTCCTTGAGACCCATGTGCAGAGTAGGGACAGCCACAGGGTGTGTGCTGATGATTTCTAGTCCAAGTGCGATACGAGAGTAATATGCTGCGTACAGAACAGGTCTTCGTCGCTTGCCGCCATCGTTGTGAGTGCGGGGGTGTCCGTCAGGCTAGGCCACTGCTCCATACGTGTGCGCCATACGTGTGCGCCACGGCCTCCCCATATACTCACCGTTGCCCTCGACGAAAACACTACAGCATGCACGTGGTTACCAATGGCTCATTTAACAATCGCGATGTGAACCAACGACCCCACGACCACACTAACAAACCGACCGCCGTTTGTGCTGAACCTCAACCAGGTGGTGGCGTTCATTCCTCACCACGGCATCAACCGGCGCGTGGGTGTTCGCCTACTCGGCGATCTACTTCAGCAACCTCCAGTCCACCATGTTGGCCACGTACGTCCTGTACTTCGGGTACATGGCGCTGCTCTCGCTGGGCCTCGGGGCCCTGACGGGTTGCATCGGGTTCTACTCGTGCCTTTGGTTCACGCGGAAGATTTACGCGTCCATCAAGGTGGACTAAGCTTTTGTGGCGATCTTCTGGTCTGGCAGCGGGAGCGAAAGGGTAGTAACAACAGTTGTGGGTTTGTGGACTGTCGTTCCGGATTTGCGTTTGTCTCGAGTCCAGCTCCTCCCTGCGTGGGAGCCTTGTGTAGTGAGGGAGAGATGAGTTGTTGAGAAATTAGGTCCGCCCTCTGGGATAATGACGTCCGACAAAGTTGAGGTCGATCGTTACTTTATTACGAGCGGTGCTGCATCGTACTGCCAAGCCCTCGGAGTTGACGACCCTGGCTGCGCAGACGCCAGCACGTTCCCGCTCCCAAAGGGGGCATGTTATCGTCGAGGATAGTCGTGGCGAGGTTGGGAACGGGGAATTAGGCTCATGGCAGAATCGAGGTAATTTCAGGATCCGACGACCTCTGGGAAGAGGGCGCGACGAGCGTTTATCTCGGAAGATGAAGATTCACCGGCAGGTGGAGTGCTTCGAGTCGGGAGAGAGAATGGGGGGTGTGTGCGTGAAGTGCATGTTCTGTTGCGAGCTTCCTGGCGTGGTCGGTTGAGCGAGAGACAAGATGGTGATGGTATTGTCTAGCACCAATCGCGTCTTTCCGGTGGATGTTCAAGGGTGTAGAAGGAAAAGCATTAGGCCTTCTTGAAATACATTCCGGGATGAAATTGAACAACAACCTCCGATCGGTGACCCATGGAGATTTTTTTTGTCGTGCCGCGGATATGTGACGGCCCAGATAGTTCGTCCTTCCTGTACCCAGCCGACTACTCACTTGGGTCACTGCTTGGTTTCGATTGTAGCGTGCCCTGCGCCACCAAGTTGGAGCACGATGTACCGCGCGTACGGTGACAGCGACGAGCCAAGTGTAGCGTAGCACGTGATGAGTGTCATGTCCGCACGATCATGTGTGGCTTTCCGGGTTGATTATTTGTTGTTATATCTCTAGTATGTGGTTGACCGTCCCTTCTTGCATGTACTGTAGGCATGAACGGGGTGAAAGGGGGTAGCATGTCTTGGTATTTGTCCTTGTCTTTTGGGCAATTTTGTGTAAGCAACACCATTAACATAACGAACCAGCGGTGAGAAGCCGGCTGCACCGCGGCAAGCATCGTTGGCATCTTGCTTGGGGCGTTGCCGGCGACGTACTGCAAGCACCGAAGATTATTCTCCGCACAAATGGTGATGCCATGTCATGTCAAACGACCCGATCATCTCCGACAAGCAAGCAATCCAGATCGACCGGGCGTTTTCGCAGGAGACGTGACAAATAATGACCGTCCCCACGGTCCTCCCAACACTGATGAGTGTTAGGCATGCATCTTGAGGTGTATTGCGTACATGCACACACTGCTGTACCATTAACTGCCCCGTGTATTTCGGCTCCACCGTCCGTGCAACCGCACGTTTTCCATCGGTACGCGTAGAGCTGGTGTCCAAATGAGTACGCATGCCAAACATCGGCAACATCCACGCTTGGGACACTGGTATCGCCATCAGTTGGAACCGCAATGTTGTAGACTCTCTACCTTCCAACACGCAACAGTGAAGCGACTGTGCCAGAACATTCAACGACCTGCATCGCATTTCCATTGCTATAACCGGCAAAAATACGTATGCATCCGAGGAAACATCTCCGGAAACTTGGCGACACCCCCGTAGTCTTCTCTCGGCAGTTCGATCGAGACGCTGCTCCGTTCCGTTTTTTTTTACCCGTCACTTTACGCTTACACCACCCACAGCATCTGCCGTGTACGAGCTGCTCCAATCCGTGGTCAAACAGAAGGTTGCCCCTCCCTCCACCCCTCCAGCAGTGCTTGCCTACGGTTGTTACCGCGAGAAGAGTGCAGCGCTCTCTTTCCTCGAAGTGTACGCACGAACTACAGAATACGAATGTAGCGCTTTCAACACCCATTGCGTTCAGCAAAAAAAATCCTGCAAACTATGCATGCATGTGGTCAATTTTTCTAGCCTGGATCCAAGGAAAACAGCAGCAGCCAGCCTAGTGACTAGCCGATTTCCAAGAGGAGGCCGTGGGTGCTGCTCGTCTTTCGCTTCATGGCCAATACGGCGCATGAGATAGGTTAGCCTAGAAAGGATTTCCTCCCGACGCCGTACACGTGGCCTCTTCCTCTTTGGCTGCTTCGCCGTCTTGCTTCGGCGCAACGGTACCTGCGAGAATTACCTGGTCAAAACAAAGACAAAGATGGTCAGTCACGCAATTTGGGCTTGCTCGCACACCTCGAAGACCCCTCATCAAGGCAGAGAGGTGTGTGGTACATCCACACTTCTGTACTGGATTACATGAAGGCGGGAGACAGCACGAGGCGGACGGACATGCGAGGACAACTGCTGCTTGTTTGGGCTCCCAACGAAGAGACACATTGTAAAGGAGGTGCGATATCCCCCGCCCCCCTCTGCCCAAACGCCAAAACGGAAGGGGAAAAGGAAAGCAAGACACGGTTAAGAAGCAGCAGAAGCATCCATCTGCATAGAAGACGAGGGTGTACTTAAAAAAGAGAGGGTGTGGAACAGCAGCAACACTGGCGTCAATCCTATAACTTGGCTATTTTCGGTACCCCTCTGCGATGTAACCATCCGCGGTGTTCATGCTATTGCACCGGGATTCTTTCTCTTTCCGTTTGCAAAGGGGCGGCCTAATTCCTTCCAGGAGGTGACAGAGGGACCACTATTCAGTGGCAGCGACCAGCGCCTGGACAGAGGTATTATCCCGCCGATGTTTTGTCGGACTGCAATACTCTTAGGAAAGAGGCTGCACACACACGCACACTTAACCTTGATTGACACGCAAAAAAACTGTTCATGCTGAACCCGCCGCGAGCGAAGCTTGGTGCTGACGCACCTGTTCCGCTACCCTCTTTCCGGCAGCAAGAGCACCCTCCATCAGTCCCGCGTGCCTCGCATCAGTTTCCGCCGCGGATAACCAAATACGAGGACCCCCCCCCCGTGAAGCCGAGCCCTGTTGACGTCATTGATATTGGCATGGTGTTGAGGCGATGCTGTGGCGATATTGGCCGTCAACAGTGCGACGGGGTCGGGCAGGAGGGCACAAGAGACGACAATGATAATCCAGCGGCAAAGGACGCCCGATGACACGTCAACCCCACTCATTTGATCGATACCGCAAGCAGATCCAAGAAAACACTCGGTGTTGATCTAGAAGAAGCAGGCGATAGATACGCCATGGTCCGAACCGCGTTGATTGAACTCACGAACGGTATCCTCAGCTCAGATTTTCCCATGTCGTCGTGTCCTCCGCCTGTGCCACCTCCGTTTCCGCTTGTCAAGGGCTGCTCCCCCCAGCGATGAGAGGAGAAGCTCAGAGTAGACCTGGCCTCAGCGCCGAACATCCGTTCGAGCTGCTCGATCACCTGGCGGTGGCAAGAGGCGCGTATGGATGCCAAGGAAGGCCCACCACAAATGGTGCGCTTGGCCGATTGATGGTGACATTCCGAATCAGTACGAGGACCGACATGGGATACAGCGGCCTCGAGATGCTTCGCACTCGAAGTGTGTGGCCCACCACGCTCCGATAACATGGCGCTAGTATACACACTACGAGTGCAGATCGATGGCTCCCTTGTCGAAACAAACACGAGCTCACCCGCAGCCTTAGGGTGTCATCGCCAGGAAGGTCCGCCCCGGCGCCAAAAATAAACCCGCAAAGCGCGTGGGGTTCACTGCCGTCTGGACCACACGAATCGTAGAGTTGGTTGATGGGCCCCTCCGCGTAGCCCATTCCGGTCCCGCTTAAGCCCTGCTCCCTCCAAAACGGACGCGGATACGTCACTAAGACCTAGGGCAATCAACGTGACAGAAAAATACGGAAGTTGGGAGGGCCTTACGTGGAACACGCGTACGTCCAGCAAAACATGCCATCAATCAATAACCAAGTTGTCATGTGGACGTGGAACGCGGCCACGACTACCGTGTTCAAAGTTCAAAAGACGTCTTGTGATCTTGCTTCATGTCATTTCGAGCATAGCGCTGCAAATGTGGCCAGACCGCGATATGGTTGCACCTTGGTGGTGTCTGCCATCCACGTTGGAGTCGCCCCCGCAGCCTCGGCGAGCTCAGCCGGCAGCCTTGGCTCCCACGAAATTAGCGGCGGCAGGATAAGGCGGGGAGGAATCGCCAGCAGTACGGCACCGGCTCTCCAACTTCTCGGCTCGCCCAGCTTTGGAGACGACGACGGTGACCCCGCCAGAAAGGAAAGTGGCAGGCATTAGCTCTCTTATCGGACGGGATGTTCTCGTCACTTCCGCAAGATGAATATTGTACCATGGTGGGTAGGTAAATACCTTTCGAAAACGCCGCGTGCAAACTTCGACTCGGTATCATGTACCCGGCGGAGCTCGACAAAGGGAGTGGTCAGGGACGTCTTCTTGATGGCACGCGTGAGCTGAGCTGCATTGTGGCGTGAAACGAGCACCGGCAAAGAAACAACCACGCGGCGCGCGCATTCACAAAAAAACGAGGCAGGTCTTGCTCAGTGGTTGAAGCGCGCCCCAAATAAAGCTCCCTCACCTCTACACCCTCCACCAGCACCGCATCGGCATCGGTCGTAGAGATTTTGTTCACCACGCAGCCTAGCACAATCTTTACCCCCTTGGCGCATACGTGGCTAGCCAGGGCATCCGCCACGGCCGCCGCCCCGCCTTGGAAGCGCACCTTGGGAGAGTCCAGTGGCTGTCGAGTTCTGTTGCAGACGGCGCGCGACAACGAGCGTTGCAGCACAGTTGCTAGACTAGTTATGTACCGTGGAGAAGCAGGTACGTCGAGCGCGTAGGGCGAAAATCGCAGCCCCTGGTTGTCGAAGGGGCAACAACATCCGACTATAGACCATGACTAGGCTTGGCGAAGGGGATGATAGTAATACTACATACAGAAGATATGAAGCACTTTTTTTTTGTTTGTTCCCGCACAGCCGTGCCGAAACACCAGCGGGCCCATCCTTTCTACAAGTTTTAGATTCGTCGGTACGAAGATATGTCGCCTTGTTTTGCTTCGTCTCGGATCTCGCCATCCCGCCAAGCGTAGACTACAGTATGTTCTTTACCTGGCAACCAATTTTTGGCTGCCATAGTCGATGACGTGGACACCTTCGTCGTACTGCGGGAAATGTGCCACCCCAAATCTCTGCGCCAGAGCGGGCATTTGGTGGTGCGTAGAGGTCCAACACCACGCGCCCCCGATGTCAGCACCTTGGCAACAGGGTGCAGGGAGGAAAGAAGGAAAAGTGGCGTTATTCTTCCTGGTGGTGTACGAGAGATGCTGCTGAACCCAGAGTACCTACATGTAGAGGACCTTCGGGAGCAAAGGGTTGAACACAAGCCGGCCTTGTTGCTGCACTGACGCCACTACAACGTTGGATAAATATGTGTGTTATTCTATTTCAGCACTCAAACCTTGGTGGGCTTCAAGCCTCCCGCCAACCCGTTCCCTCCCATCCAGGATGGTAATTGTTTCGCTTGGCACTCCACGGTCGAGCAAGTGGAGGGCGCTAACTAGGCCTGATAACCCAGCCCCGACAATAACAACGCCGATCATTCCTGTACGCGCTTCTGACGAGAGAGCGAAAGAGTGCGGCGGGGAGATCTGGCACTGCAAGTGGCAAACTGCGGCACTGAGTGCGGCGGGTGCGGGCGAAAGCGGGGGGAAAATGGTGGCAACTTGCACACTAAACAAAGCTTCCTACTGCTTGATCAGCAGACAGAGGAAAAACACAACGGTATCAACAACAGCTGTGTTACACACAACAGTAGCACCTGCTCACCTCCCAGCGCACGTTTGGCTGGGGGAAGCAAGTGCACGTTTGATTGAAGTGTCGACAGATCGGCAGGGGGTGTTGGTGTACTGCGGTACAACAGTAAAGCCTCTTTTCACTTTCCAGGGAGCAAGGAAAGCAGAAGTGATTTGATTGGCCGCAAGCCCACCAACGACTCACAGTGTCGTGCATCCCCTCGACTACTGCTGCTGTTTAGCTCCTGCACACCGTAGGTCTGTAAAAGTTGTGTGTATGCACACGGCCTGCTTGATGGGCAACGGAGGTGGTGCTTGATTTGTGACGGCCAATACTTCGTAGATTAGTTGTTGGCGTGGCGCACGATAACAACAACAGGATGAGGGGCACCCGCTTCGTGCTGTGCTTGGTCACCCTCCGTAGAAGCAACGCGCTATCTGCTAGCACGCGATCTCTGAGATTGGTTGCGTTCAGGTGAGCTCCTGCAAACCCAGGCAAGAAGAATTATTGTGCCTTCCGAGAGAAGTACCGGTCAACGCAGTGTTCCTTTACATGAAACGTGCCTCTCAGACCTGTATTCGTGCATTCGTCCGTCGACATTGTGTGAAAACTTCCCTCATGATTGTAAGCGAGCGGGGGGGGGCTGGCCCGCAGAAACACTTGTAATCACATGTTGGATAATGTTGCCCAAACAGCTTCATGATTCCCCGTTCTGTTTATCTCTCCGAGCAAAGAGGGAGATCGCGGCACACGAGTGGTTTTGGGCCCTACGAGAAGTTCGAGCTGGCAACGCAAGAGCTCATCGCTTCGACGACGCAAACGAAACGCTCGGAACAACAGCACATGGTACGTCTGCGACAAACAGACGGCTCCGATGTTTTCCAGTGGGTAGACTCGCGGATGGACGATGCGGAAATCGCTGAGGCAGCTTCGAGGTGCGCACCCCTCGTCTCTTCCGTCGATGCCTCCGTGCAGTACCGCTGTTAGTTCTACGCGCTGATGCGAGAGTGGAAATCTTGTCATCGCCCATCCTGTGGTCGGAACGCGCATTCCTCCCCTGTGCGATGGCGTCGTTTGCGAGGAATAGAATCAGCACCCTCGTCCTTGGAACAGAGTGTCAGATTCGAGGTCGTATCTACGTCGTTTGCAACACGTCTACGCTCTGCTGTTACCCAGCGAGTCGTCAGCACCTACCTAATCTGCTGAGCGGTGTGCAAATTTGGCTCATAACGCTCTTCTCCGGGTGCCGCACGGTACAATATCAGGTGTGTTTTGCTGCACGGGCTCTTCGAAGTATGGGGGCATGGTCGGAACCGGGAGGACGCCGTCAGGGATGCATTCAAGTGAGAGAAGCAACAGGTTGATTGAACGGAATGTGCGCTACAGTCCGGCAAGGCTTCTTCAATAAAGCAGTTTGCGTTGTCCCCGATATACCTGATACCGGGCATGTTCCCGCCTGTCATTGGGTCCACATCTGGCCATCTGGTCGTTTGGGCTGAAGCCTTCGGACTCGACAAGCAGTAACCAGCTGAATAAGCGTGCACTCGTGCACTAGCATAGCCTGGGCGTTCTAAATACGTCGGTAAGCCATTCACAAGTCGGTTCAAGCTACCCCCACGTAAGCGCATATGCTCGCAGGGAGGTAAGTGTTTGTGCTGCTTAGTTTATTTAGTCTTCGAAGGTATGCGGGGTATTTGTTCCAGGTTTTGAGGCCCGACACGCTGTCCATACTTTTCTCTGCTGTGTCGGGCGATGGCGTCCACCTTGCCGGTTCTTGACGCTTTGTTTAAACGGTGTTTTGGGCTATATCACAGCAGACAAGAGTCGAGACGTTCAAAGATAACGAGAAGCTGTTGCTTGTCTTGTTCAGGTCGGGTCGCTTTCTTCAGCACGCCGGCAACGCTTCGTGGTCTCTGGGGGTAACATGCTACGGCCGGTCTAACCTCAACAAAGAAGAACAGCAGGCTCTCGCCGGTGGTCCCGTGGAGACGTTTTTGTCCTCGTTCTTGAAGGGTCCAAGGTACGCACGAAACTTTTGTTTTTTTTTCTGTTTTGCCTCGCGCGCATGCCGGTGAAGTGTGTTTCTCCTGCAAATCATAATATGCCCATTCGTTTTTTCGTGCCAAGCCGACTAATCTGAACACGTTGCGACTGGAAGATTTTCGCGCGGTAGCAATGCAATCTCCCCTTCATGTTTCATGCGCAACATTACCAACATGTGTTGTTATTGGGCACGCAAAACCGAGTAGGTGAGGGTATGCAGCCGAAATCAGTTAATTTCTGTAGCGTGGGGCAATTTGTAGCCAATATTTAGCACGGTGCACAGCTTTGTCCGCGTACGTTGAACCAAACACCAGCTTCCCGAAACCACTTCTCTACAGTGATGCTGAATTGACGCAGGTGTGCTGCGCGAACCGCAAATATGAATTTCATGAAAAGTGGATGTACACTGGTGTGCTGACCTTCAGTAACGTTTCGAATGTTGCCCTTGACGACAAGTTTGTAGCAACACCAGGGGTTTGTGCCTCACTGCTGTGCGCATGTCGTCGACTTCGTCAAACCTCCGCTGCTTGATGCCTGCCCACGACCATCGTGCGAAATATTTTGAAACGTGTGGTACCCACTTTGCTTTCTCTGTGTTGATTTGTAGAAGGACCGAGTCGGTGAATAGCGATATCCGCGTCCGGATCATCGAGGATCTTTGTCCGCCTCCCGCCGAAAATTTACCGCGAGATGTCCGAGAACGCGCCGAGGCAGCCGCAGCAGCGAGAAGGAGGAGAGAGAACACATTTTATATCTGCCGCGAGTTGCAACTTGGGGCTGCCGTAGGGGTGGGCGGGACGGTGATGGCGACGGGGTGCGGGAGACGCCCAATCAGGGGCGTTTTGGGCGCGTTGGCGCTCAATCGCCGAAGGTGTCGCGGGCCCACGGCAATCGATCCAGAGGTGGCGCTGATCATGGCGAACCTTGCAAAGGTGGGCTTTTCGACGACCCGTAGAGACATGTAGGCACAACTAAACTTGTGCCATTGGCGCACTGTTTAGAGCCTGTCGACCCTTGAGGTTCAAATTGCAACCTCTGTTGGTGACCTCAAGAACTCGATACATCCCTACAGTTAGGTCGCGAGTTCGGGATTCGCAGAGCGGATGGCTTCCGCAACCTGCTACAGTATCAGGCCCGTGGAGAAAGGAACCCACATCCACATTTCCTCACGTACGCACGGCACAAGTAGAGACTGTCCCCCGAAAACGAAAGTACGAAAGTACTGAAGTCAATCGCATACAATCCCTGTCGCGTTTCGTCCTTGTCTCGCTTTTATCGCCAAGCAAGGTCCGACCGGGTTGTCGAGTGTTGGACCCATTCTGTGGATCGTGCTCCCTCCTGCTGCCAGCGGCGCACATGGGCGCGAGAACATGGGGTAGCGATGTGAGTGGCCCAGCTACTGCTAGCGAGGAAGCTGGAGCACTTGTTGGTGGCGACACGGGCGCAGGGGGGGGGGTGCGCCAAGCCGACCGCGAAGATTTAGAACAGCTTTATCAGGACTTCCAAGCGCTGGGCGTTGCCGCACCCACGCTTGTTGCGGCGGACGTTGGCGACGAAGAGTCTCCTGTCCGGAGACCCACGTAAGAGTGATTGGTTTGATATCCGCGTCCTTTGTGCACAGCCGTGTTTCTACTGTGCGCTCATGTACGGAAAGGGGTGTTTCTCCCCGCGAATTCCACCATGGAAGATACTGGTCTTTTGCTCCGTCGAACGAACACAGGCACGTTCCATCGTCATTTGTTCTGGTGCATTGGCGAGTTTTCAAGATGTGCTGTACTGGTAGTTGGTTTACGTTTTGACTTGCGTGAAGGCTTCGACCGGAATCGAGTTTCCTGTAGAACGGCCTCTTTCTGCCGCCGTTTTGTTTGCATATTAAGGAGCAAAGCATTTTACTGTTTAGATGAAGTTGATAATTGGTACGGACCCTGTTGCCCTTACCTAGCGCAGAGCCTCTCTTGCCTAGCGCGAAGCCCTTCGGGACGAAACCACATCTTAATCGGCACATCTACGCCTAGACTATGGTAGGTACCGCTAGGGTAGGCGAACGCTCCATTCAGCTAGAACGATGCCCTCGTCGCCCCCACGTCGCTCCTTCAGGTTTTACGACGCTATTGTCACCGATCCACCGTACAACATAAAGGCCAAAGTCGTCACCACCAGCCTAGCAACAGAGACGTCTGGGCGGCATGAGGAGGCGGGTTCGGTCTTGCCCGCAGCCGGTATCGATTCGACCGCTAATGCCTCTAGTGAAGCCGGCTCGGAGTGGAAGGCGGGGGGTGGCGCTAGGGCAGAAGCGAGCGCAAAAGATCTCGTGGGAAAAGTCATATGGTCGCTCCTTGCACTAGCGAGCTCATCTCTCAAGCCCGGCGGACGGTTGTGTTTCTTTCTGCCCTTGAGAGGCGCCGAGGCGCGGCTTGATAGACTGCCGACAGGATTGCTTGAAAAGATGAGTCAAGGTCATCTTGCGGGAGGCCCGACACGCTTGGCGGTGGTGTACACGACAAAGCAGCGCATGACCAGCCCAAACATGTGCCGTTGGCTGATCGTGTTGGAGAAAGAATCGGGTGGACCGGCACGCGATGGCGAGATTGACCAAACTAAGGCAAACCTAGGTCCGAAGGGTCCATCGAGCAATTCGTTCCGGTCCATGGCGTAGCTGTGCGTCTCATTTTGGTGGTGGAATGGCATTGCTTCGTCCCTTTTATTCTTCGCTTTACATTCGTCTATCGCGTTTTGGGCATTTTTTTCTTGGTCCTTTTTATTTCTCCAAACCATGGTTCTGGTATGCAAGTGTGAACGTACCGTTTGTCGGGCAGTTGGCCTGTGAGCACGAAAGGCGTCCGCACCAGTTGGACAAGTCGGATATTAGAACCTTCTGAGCGGAGACGGATAGACAGGTCTTTACAATGAAGACAAACGCAACAACAAGGCCTGGGTGGAGGGAATCCAAACAACGCGCGGTGACTTCATGAATGGGGTTGACACCAACAGGAATAGCTGTTCTCGACGGCATGTGGGTGCAAGCGGAGACCAGAAGGTGTTCTGTCTCTGCTGCGGGATCTACAACGTACACCGCTGGAGAAGAGAAACGTGGTCCATCCACCTCCCAAAAAAAAACATATAATTCGCCCAAACCAATTTTTATCCTGCTTGCATTTTATTACACCGTGTGTGTGGATGCCGTTGAAGTGTGAATCCGCAAGTACCGAAACACCATCACCTACAATTTATGTCGACCGAAGTTCGCCCTGAGCAGGGCATACTGCTGCGGGACGAGAAGGGTGAAAAAGCCGAGGAAAAGCAACGCTGTTAACCATGCCAACACCAAGACGGCGAAAAAATCTGTAAATCGCTTTTTTCTACGGCAAACGAACGAAATTTCTTGTGTCTCCCCCCCGAAAAGGACTATACACCAGAACCCTGCGCCCCCCCCCAAAAACACCGCCACTGCATAGGTACCAAAAGACGGGAAGGGGTGGCGCGTCACACAATCAGATTCGAAAATACGTCATGTACAAGTATCATCACTGTCGTCTGTTGACTTGCGTCGAAAACGTGCGAGTTAACCGACGTTTTTTTCTTGATAAATGGGGACGACCATCACCAAACCATCTACAGCATTATTGCCGCGTTCTTTCAATTCGCGTCCGTGCGACAGGAATCTAGTACTCCTCCCCGAATTCCTCTTCCTCGCCCTCGCCCTCGGCGGTCTCGGCGCCGACCTCTTCGTAGTCCTTCTCCAAGGCCGCGAGGTCCTCGCGCGCCTCTGAGAATTCGCCCTCCTCCATACCCTCGCCCACATACCAGTGCACGAACGCACGCTTTGCGTACATGAGGTCGAACTTGTGGTCGATGCGGGACAGCGCCTGAAGCACGTTGAGAGCGTACAAGCGCGGGGAAGGAATGGTGAGGGGTGTCAGTTCAACCAAGACATGTTGTTGCTCCAAGCGGAAGATAGCACAATACTGCCTATCGAAGGAGCTAACCATGAACAACGGCACCGATAAAATGTGCGCAAACGTGCTCCGATCAATGCCAACGTATAACAAGAAAGCACCTGCAAAACAAGAACAGCAAGTATCTACCTGTTTGAGTACCAAACCCCGAAAACGTGGCGAGACATCTAAAAAAAAAAAAGGCGAAACATCCCCTATTTACGCACCTCGGCAATGGCGGTGGTGTTGGCCACCATGCACACGGCCCGCTGCACGCGGGCAAGGTCGCCGCCTGGCACGACGGTGGGGGGCTGGTAGTTAATGCCGCACTTAAAGCCGGTGGGGCACCAGTCCACGAACTGGATGGTGCGCTTGGTCTTGATGGTGGCCACCGCGGCGTTCACGTCCTTGGGCACCACGTCTCCGCGGTACATGAGGCAACACGCCATGTACTTGCCGTGGCGGGGGTCGCACTTGGTCATCATGCCGGCGGGCTCGAACACCGAGTTGGTGATCTCCGCCACCGACAGCTGCTCGTGGTAGGCCTTCTCCGCCGAGATGATGGGCGCGTACGACGTGAGCATGAAGTGGATGCGAGGGTAGGGCACCAGGTTGGTCTGGAACTCGGTCACGTCCACGTTAAGGGCGCCGTCGAAACGAAGCGAGGCCGTCAGGGACGAGATAACCTGGGCCACGAGCCGGTTCAGGTTCGTGTACGTCGGGCGCTCGATGTCAAGGTTGCGGCGGCACACGTCGTACAGCGCCTCGTTGTCCAGGCAGAAGGTGCAGTCCGTGTGCTCCAGCAGGGCGTGCGTGGACAGCACGGAGTTGTAGGGCTCGACAACCGCGGTGGCTACCTGCGGCGCCGGGGTGATGGCGAAGGACAGCTTGGACTTGCGGCCGTAGTCCACCGAGAGGCGCTCCAGGAGGAGAGAGCCGAAGCCCGATCCGGTTCCCCCTCCGGTAGCGTGGAACACCAGGAAGCCTTGGAGGCCGGTACAGTTGTCGGCGAGCTTGCGGATGCGGTCGAGCACCAGGTCCACAATCTCCTTGCCAATCGTGTAGTGGCCGCGGGCGTAGTTGTTGGCCGCGTCCTCCTTGCCCGAGATTATCTGCTCCGGGTGGTAGAGCTGGCGGTAGGTTCCCGTGCGGACTTCGTCGCACACGGTCGGCTCTAGGTCAACCAGAACCGCGCGGGGCACGTGCTTTCCCGCGCCTGTTCAAGGTTGTACATGAAGGTGGGAGGGAGCAGCAAAAACATGGAGGAAAGGCGTGAGACCTCGGGTGATCAACACGGGCCGAAGTGGTGAGCGCACGGACGGCTTCGGACGTATATACTGAACCGTGTCATGTGGTGTCGCAGAAAGGATCTGATAGTACCCTCGAGGGGCCACGGTGTGGTGATTCGTGGGGCTGTACTTTACACACAGAGAGCTGTTCCGTTCTTCTTGTCTTGTTTCAAACTTTTCTTTTGTGCTGCTACGGTGATACACACGATGAGAGCCCAATTAACACTCGCAAGGGTATTCGAACAACAACCAATGGATGCGCCGTTGATGTGGTGTTCGGAAATACTTTCAGCATACCAGTCTACATTGCTGTTGTGGACGATCCTATTTTGACATGCTCGGCAAGGTACCGCGCAGACCTTCGTCTCCAAACGCTGTAAGCGAACGACCAGAGAACGCGACCAAAATATGAACAAACAAAAAACCACAGACACGGGATCGAAGATTGAGCAAGCAGCCTCCTTCTGTGACACAACACCTTTGACCCAGGCGCAATTGATGCAGCAAGCCAGCTGAATCGGTGCCAAGCTCCTTTCTTTTTTTTTTCTCCCATCACTGGACTCTGTCGTCTGCCCCTCTGGCCCCTATCCTCTACCATCTACCAGCTAGACGACCCAACCGGGGTCACATAGGAGGGGGGGGTTGGACCCCCTCCTGCGGTTTCTGCCTGAGATATTTTTTTCGTGAAAAGGGTACAGCAATCCCTTCCCTCGCGAATTATGAAGTCGATCAAGTTTACTTCCAACGAGCTTTGCAGCGCGTCGGAACACGAACCCATGACCTGGCCCTTAGCAGGCTGCGAGGCTACCCATTAGACCACCGGGGCGACCGGTCGTATATGTACATATACATACATGATAACCACATACACAACCAACATATCTCCACCTATTCACACGTCTGGATGAAACACGCAACGACTAATGGTTCATCATACTGAAAAGCACGGAGCATCGTTGCTTCAAGAACCAATTGACACATGGCAGTATTACATAGTCTAGGGCAGTAGGGAAACCGCCAGATGCCTCAATTCCAGGCTATATACTAAACAAGTCTAGATCACCTACGACACAGCGGCGATGACCTACATACCTGGGTGTTCAAAGGAGATGGCGCATTAGGTTCCGACAGAGCGCACCAGCCAGTCCGCAATGATCGTTGTGCAAATCGCTGAGAAAACAAAAACAATAGCGGTTATGTAGCCTGGTGAGCTGTCACAGCTATGGGTAGTACTACTGCTGTACGTAGCGGAGCGCCGCCTCACCTGTTTCCGAGAAGAAAGTATTGAACGCGTCGTCGCCGCCGCCGATGGTCTTATCCGAGGGCATCTGCCCGTCGGGCTGGATACCGTGCTCGAGACAGTACAGCTCCCAGCAAGCGTTCCCTGTGATTTGAAACGCGTGCGAGGTAACGAAGTCGTGATGCATTCATGTATCCATACATGCAAACCATGTAGTATGCGTTCGGCAACATGCACTCTGATTTTGAAAGACATTCTTAGAAACGCCTACAGCAGTAGACTTGTACTGCTGTCCTGCTGTATGCATACATCAGGTTCAAATGTGACATGCATCTAGTCTACAATTGTATACACAGCAGTCCATTTCAACGTTTAGCGATCACCGAGATGTAGGGCAAAAAGCAGTTGGACCCCAAAAAAAGGATACGACCAGGAGGAAATGAAGCATCTAACGGTGGCAGCATGATGGAACCGTGACATTATAACTATTAGTCTATGTGGGGTATGCTGTCTCAGGAGCTCGGGCTGCGGGAGGCTGGGCGGCCTCTCCTACATCCTGCGGTTCTGAGAGGTAAAATAATTGGGAGCTAAGACACGGCTTGCCATTGCATGTGGGTCACCCAACGCCAGCGTTCCACGCACAAGGACGCATATCGTACTAGGTGACGCCTCTTGCTGTTGCCCTTCGGCGGCTGCCGTTGGCGGGGTCACGCGCTTGGTCCCTGCGCGCGGATCAGAAGACAACGGGTGGAGAACCCATCCTGCCTGACACAAAAACGAAAACCACACACACGCATCTACCGACGTGCACCTTTTCGAAACCTCACCGGTCTGGATTCCGGCTTGCCCGATGTGGATGGAGATGCATTCCCTCATGGTATGGTTGTGTTGCTAGGGGTTTTGCGTTAATGGTTGCTGAGTACGGGGCGAGTTATCTCTTGACGAGATAGACGAGCTCCGAAAGAGTGAAACAGAAGCCGGCCACAGGACAGCCGGACCGGCACGGCAGCGAGCGGTTGAGGTTCAGGGGACAGGGGACAGCGGAGCAAAGGGCCATTTATTTCATGTTGCGGGGCCCCGCTGTTATGTAGATGTCATGTTTTTGCGCTCGCCCCCACCACGCAGCAGCCTCTCTCAAAAACAGTTTCCATCATCCACGAACTGACATCGTGGTGGCCCAATATGCTCGCTCATGCTCGCCCGTGCTCGCCGGCTTCGGGAGGATGACCGCAACAAGTAATCGCGAATGTACGTTAGAGTATCATTCCAACTACTACACTGCTGATTCGAAGAATACGTTGCCCAAAACCTCGCTCGTTGTTATTGGCGCTACATGTACGCAACATCTACGCTGAAAGAAAGGATAACCACCATCTGAGATATGTATGTATAGCATAACACGGAACATCGTCTACGCGCCGTCGGACGAAAGCCGGAGCATTTGATGCATCTTACAGACGATGAGAATGGGTGCGTCTTCATTATCATCACCACACGCGATTGAACGACTGGAGGACTCATTCGTTCGTCATTACTGATGTATGTACCACACGTTTTGATTGGACGCATGCAGTGCAACACATTCCATGTCAAAAATAATCGTTGGACAGAGATCATCAAGACAATACCACATGTTTTCTTGCGAAACTACGGTGTTGTGCTCCTGAGGAGCGTACAGAATCCGCCGCATGCAACCAAGCGTCCAGAAGAAAATCAGCCAAAAAAGCGAATGAAGCAGAGTCAGTGCCGTCCGGCATAATAAATAAAGCAGCAGTGTAGTAGGCGAACCTTTGGTCGAAAAGCCTGTGTCCAAAGCAGAGAGTTTGACGTACCGCACAGCAAGCACTTTACCGCCACGAATATGAAGCCGGGGTCTGTAGCTGAGCCCGTGAGCGAAAAATTTTTTGTCATTGCTGTCTTTCACATTATATTTATTTACAACCGTTTCCGGAAATTTTCCCGTCCCAGCTGACGCGGACATATTCCGTAGTCAAAGGCCAACTAACCCTAATGGTATATAGGCACACTGCGAAAAAAATCGTAAAAAATAAAAAATACTCAGAAAAATCATGTGTGCAGTGTGTAGGAAAACGAGTATGGCTGTTGACTAGTTGATGAATGAAATGCGTGCGAACAGGTTGACAAACGACCACGCCCGACACGCGTCCAACTCCCGAAAGGAGGCCGCTTCCAAAAGGCAACCACAAGCCACGCGGAAAAGAGTAATCGACATGATCGCGGATTCCGGCCGAAAGATCAGAGACAGACGCTGACTGTCCTCGTCCACGTTGAAGTAGTTACGACCCGGCGGTAGGACGCTCAGGCAATCTATTTGTAGTCGAAATTCGATGCACCCCCGCCAGCAGCACCCAGTTGCATAAAGTGCGCGTTGCTCTTGAATTCCATGAAGGTTGTGAAGAGAACGTGCAGGCTCTCGATAATGTTGTCGTACACCGGGATATCCATCACCGCGCACACCTGGCAATGCAGGAAGGAACATGCGTCAGTCTGGTCGTCAAGGGCTTCCTCTCAAGACTTTTGGAGTACGCACCCACCGGGGGTATTGACTCGACTATCCAACGAGTTTTTAAGATGCGATTGAAATCCAACTTGGCACCATAAGTTAACAGCATTGCTTCGGGTGAGAACCCCAGGATCGAAAGGCTTTATTTATTGACAAGTGTCCACAACCTTCGCTGCCATCTGATGTGTCCGACGCTTGCGAAGGTTCGCGCTTTTGGCCGGCTCTAGAAAGGCTCTTCGAATTACTTTTCTTCCAGGACGGACGTACCGACGGCATGCCACCTGGCTGGGTGTATATTTCTCTAGCCCTGATACGTACCTGCCCAGCCCTCTGTCCTCTCTATCGATTGGTGACCTTATTCCTACGCTGGATCAACCCACAACATTCATATCCAATTCGATAAAGGGGAGGTGTTCGCGTAGCCCAAGATAGATGTTTTTCAGTATTATGCATCAGTGCCCAGTCTGGATGAGAACTCGCAAGGGTTTCGTCATATTCCACCCACCATGCGTGCGTAGTCCTCCAGGGGCATATCTAGCTCTGGGGTCAGCAAATTCACGTTGCCAACAGTCTCCTCGAACTCAGGTGGCCACGCCTCCATCAATAGCTCAATGTCCGGCATGTTCTTCTTGTAGTTCACCTGCGGGGAAAACGTCAGCCCAAGATAGGCGATTAATACAGCCAAGGTAGAGCGGTCGTGTACTGCGATGAATAGGGTTGTCATACAGAGATTTTGCCGGGTCTAGATGATCGGCCAACAGAAACAAGAGAACTCCTGGCTCTCTGACCCCAGAAGCATATTTATCATCAATCAATCAATCAATCAATTAATCAATCAATCAATAATCAACCAACTAATCAACCCGCCCCGTCACCTGTGGCGGTGGCTTGGTGCGATGCAAGTCGTTGATGCTCTGAATCCACTTGTCGATCTCCGCAGGGTTGTTGTGGGCGTTTTCGATCGATCTGGCGTCGCGGATGACAGCGTTTGGTCAAGCTCGGGCCCATCAACGAACACCGGAAATAATATAGGTATTATTGTGCGCGTCAAGTTTTCCATGCATCTTTAGGGAGAGTAGCAGGCCGACTGCGACCATTTTCTCGCGAGCCATTTAATTGACGCCATGTCAACTGTCCACTAGCACGCTATTTCGATAGGACGTATTCCAGCCGTCGTCGAGCTTGACTTGGCACTAAAAAGCATATAGGAGTGTACCCAACGATATTTGGCAGACACACGACACCACAAAATCAACGTCCGGGGTACCCCCGGAAAAGCACAGCTCTAGAGGGATTCTGCACACATTCTGTACAAGCCCGCCGCGTCTCTTGCGTACCACTAAATGCTACTACATTCCAGAAGTCCAATCAACTCCGCCTTCTCCGACGGGCGCACATTCTTGTATCGGTTTCTCCTTCTTGGGTAACGCTAGCACAAGATATCCACGTACCTGACGGCAACATCTCCATATTGTTTCTTTGAAATCGCCTTCAGCTGCAGCTCAAGCACGGTCGCGTCGCTTTGATTCGCTGCTGGCTCGTCCAGAACCTGAAAGAGTTGATTCATGAGAGACAAGGATCGACCACATTCAACAGACGGGGATTGATTCACACAAAGCCAACGAATGCTCTCGAGGAAAAAACTCAAAAAGTGATGCAGCTTCCAGTAGGCCCCTTGTCATAGATAATCAAGATTGGCGCCAAGAACCTGGGCAGCAAGCCAACCACTAAACTACATTAAAACATTTGCTGCAATTGCCCTTGTTGTAAACGGCAACCGTATGTGACAGTGGTTGGTGGTACAAGCATTGCAACGAGCGCAACGAGAAGTGAGGGAATTTGAAGACTGGACACAACCCCAGAGCTTTGCCCGCCGTACTTGCCTTGAAACCAAGTTCGTCCGGGCTCTTGTCCGGACGAGGGACTTTGAGAAATGCATCCATGTCTCCCACCGCGGGGATGAAGTCAGGGACGAAGCATCGAAGGGAGGTGTCGAGGTCCACCTCATGGGCCTTGTAACGCCCGATATACTGGAAGAGGTCCTTGATCTCCGCCGACACATTGAGGTGGGCGTAGTCCGCGGGATCGTACGCCCTGCGATTGACGAAGCAACGCGGTCGTTGAGTCGGCTTTCACCCCCATAGGTCTACAGATGAACTCATTCCGTGGTGGTGAGAAGGCAGACTATTCGGTCTCGCGCTACACAAAGCTAGGGAATGAGGTTGACAGCTTGTGCCGTTGTTACAGGAACGCTTCCCCCCAGTCAGAGCCGGCTACGGAGGGATGACTGCTAAACTGCTCAACGATATGTGGGCTCAATACTTCCGGGATGGTGTTGCGTACCTCAGAAGTTAAGATTCATTTCATGCGGAACTGTCCTTCACACCCGAAGCCCAGGACGTTACAACACGCGGCTTTTAAGTTACCCCTTGCTGAGCAGCTGCAACGATCGCCTACTTTCGCACGCACGCACGCGCCCAAGGCTGTGTGCTCACCCATCGATCTTGATAGGGTTGCTTCGCTCGTCTCCGTTGCTTGATGATTCAGACCCGCTTTCGCTGTCGTCGCTGCCCCCATCGCTTCCACCCCCGCCCGGGTGCATGGCCGACGACGATAGGCCAGCCACCGCGGATGCCACTGTCCCCGATGGCACGGACGACTGCGCGACAACACGTGGTCGCCCGGTCGGAATCAAGATGGTAAACGTCCTATGGATGGGCCACGAGCCCTCCGTAAGTCGTTACCCACAAACGAAACTTCCATGTGCGTTCGTGGAGAGTACTTTCGGAACAATTTCCCGGTATTTCAGGGGCCTTGAGGGCTCATCGTCCAAGCGTGTCTGACAAGAACAATCCATAGCCAGGTCTGCAGTAAAAGATCGAGCGGTCGTCTCTTCTCTCCTGACGATAGACTTGCCGATCACTCACCGGTTTAGCCGTAAGGGAGGGCCGACGCTCCGAAGCGGGCGGAGCACCTATCGTGCGTCTCTTCGTCGTAGCCAGATCCGCCGCCTCCCTCGTATCCACGCTTGACTCTGAGATCGACCCCGAAATCCAAGAATCCCAATATCAGAAATCGCTAGAATATTCCGGTTTGCGCGTGAAGTAAACGTGCATTCCTCGGCAGCGTCTGGTACACATTTTCAGTGGTGGAAGCAGGAGGTACGGTATTTTTTTGTGCTGTTGTCCAAACTCTGCATGAAGCCAGCCGTATGACTCGAAGGCAGGGCTTTGGTAGTGAAGCGACTAAACGACTCTATGTCAAAGCGTGAAGAGGAGCGAGTCGTTTAGTCCACCAACCTTCGTCAGCGCTGCTAAGATCGTAGGCCGCGTCAAACTGGTCATTCTTCACGTCCTGACCCGTCTGGGAGAACACAAGCATGAAAAAACGCATACCGGCCGCGCACTGAAGTCAATATGAGCGGGAACAAACGAAAGCGGCACGGCTACTGGGTTGCATTGGGAGGGGACAACTGCTAATGTCCCCCGTTGACGAAAACAACGACTGCTGTAACTCCACAGCCACGATCGAAACGACATCTGACGAAAATATCTTTTGAAGACACACACTTTGCACTTTGTTTCCGAAAACCACGCCGCAATATTTTCAGGTCGGACGCACTGGTGGGTGGTGTTAGATTACGGTGCGTGTTGATATGCCCGGGGTAAGCGAGGGGTAGCGCCCGTGCAGGGAGAAGCACCGCCCACCGGACGCAAGCGCTCGGGCAGCGCCCGTGAGAATCATGTTTTCCTCGGATAATAAAAGAGCGATTGTTTTCAGGGCAGAACCGTAAGCACTCTTGTTGCACATGTTCGCAACTGGTTGGCTTCGATTCTGGCAGAACCATTTTATTCTGCCCATTTTTTTCGTATGCTTGTTCGATTTTTCCGAGGTACTGCAGCCCGCACGCGTTGTACCGAAACTGCTTGCATGCTATGCTGTGAACAGCTCTCCTTTGTTCCCGTACATGTCCGTCATCACTCACTTCTTGTGCAGAACTGGATCCCCTTCCTCTGGCTGCTTCCCGGGAGGGAGCATCGGTGCTACTCCCCAGGCCCAGGCGATCTGCTGTCGCGCCGATCTATAAGAGCCGTTATACATTTGCGTTGGCTGATCGTTAGCGGTGGGGACTGTTCGGGTGTTCTTTCATGTTCTGTTTCCAGGAAGCTGTTCGACTTTGAGAGTTTTCAGGTTCTCTGCAGCAGCTGTAACATTCTTCCCGCCATGGTAGCACGTAGAACAGCGAAGAACACGTTGATCAGGTACAGCAGAATGAAAAACAGTTCCGGTCGAACCCCGTCAAATCAAAGAACACAACACTGAGAAGTGCAGAGATCGCGCTTCTCTATAGAACAACAGTGGCCGGTGTTTCGTGTTTAGGTGGGCACGCGCCCACGCGCGTGCGCATCCTCTCCACACGAGAAGAAGTAGTCTAAACGTCTAAACCGCTGAGTGAAGCGGCTATCATCAATCTGAGAGGTGGGACGTTCTGGCTCTAAATAATAACTGGTGCTGGTGCTGGTGCTGGTCTCCACGTATCTGTCGCTCTCATTTCATTCCATTTCAACAAACACCTTGTGGTCTCTACCACTACTCTACGCTCTTTTCGAGTTCACGTTCTGCCGTTACTGCTGCTGCTGATGTTGTACTGCTCGGGTCTTGGCTGTGCGATCATTGTGGGTTAGATACCTCCTTGGCTCCCACGCTTCGTGAGGTGCAGACAAACGCTGTGAGTGGTAGTTAGCAAGCACCCACGATCCATACCCCACTACAGCATCTGCTCGAATTCGTTCAACTGAGCATAGAACGGCGGTTCTGTATAAAAATAGAACCGACGTGGTGCAGAAAGAACAGATTTGGAAATCCTTCCCCAGAATCTCAAGAGTTTATTTGAGCTGTAGGACGATGTACGTAACGTCAGTGTCAAACACCAATCAACGAGCAGGTACACACGTCCGCATTGTGTATGAACAGCTGCAGCAGCTGCAACCAGTAAGCAGAAACATGTAGTTTCCATCAGTCGAGCCATGTCGTGGCGGTGTCAGCAGAGGTGCAGAGCAGAGGTGCAGAGCAATGCAGACCGTGCAGACCGCCGAGTCTCAGTTTGGGACTGACGTTGGCGTCGCGGCATCATCTGTATACTACACACACTTACATGCGCGCGACATGCGGGGTTCAACCAGAAAAATCCAGAAAATAGATAGACAACGCTTTTTTTTTTATCAACCTTTAAGCATGAGGCAAAGGCGATATGACACCACGGCTGGCCGGTTAACCCTCTGGGTGAGCGAGTCGTAGGTAAGGAGGCGCTGAGATGGGTGAACTCTAGGCGCGAGGGTCGGATGCCCTCAAGGGATCTGCATGTGGGCGAAACAACAAGTTGTTCGCGGGTTGCTCTTGCAGTCAACTTCCTACAGAAGGATCTCTATATCGAAGGAGAAGCCCCCCGGACTCCCAAAAATGGTGCAAACCCCTTTTGGAAGTAGTCTATCGAAACATGCATCCAACATCTGTTTTTCCTCTGCCTGTTTCCGCATATTCTTACATCACTCCTTGCCGCGGTGCTCTCTTCAACTCGACTCCGGTGTGAGGCCGTGATAGATTCGTCGGGCTTAGGGTGCGTTCGTGAGATAGTGTACGCGCCATCGTAAAACTAAACCACAATTTGACTTTCCTATTTGCACGTTTCGAATAATGCATATCGAAACGCCACTGAAAGCACCAGCCTCAGCACAGAACAACACACAGAGAACCTATCGGCCATCCCCTACAGCATACGTGGCAATGCCATCGGGTACGATTGGGAGCGGGGAGTACACGTGCAACGAGTACGAGAGCTTCGGCTATGTACTGAGGCCAGACTCACCCTTGCATGTGGAGAATCACTGCCGGATGCGCGTTCACCCTTCTCCTCCCCAGGACTCCCGTCGCCAAGTGCGTCTGCCTCGCTTGCGCTCACCTTTGAAGAGCAACACCAAATTGACAACAAATGAGGCGAGTATTCGCAAGTGATCGCTGTGTCCGGAGGTGCAGTCGGTAGCCTCGCAACCGTCTGACTCTGTCGATTGCGGCTTCGAATTCCTCTGGATTGAAAATTTCAACGATTCGCAATCAAGAGGTGGAAATCGCAGTGTTCGTGAGCAAACACTTAGATGGGGAAGGGACTGCTGGACGCTTTTCGGGGTTTGAACGTGGGTACAGCAGGCGGAGGATGAAGAAAAATACTCCAGGGTTTGGCCTCCCTGTGACCCCGGCTGGTGCGTCAAGCATGCACCGAAGGTGGTAGACCGGCGCCCAGAGTGGATAGGACGAAAACGGCATCAACAACAACAGAACCTATCCGCCTTGCAGGGACTGAAGTAGTGGACCCCGCGCAACCTTTCACATGAAGTGCGCAGCCAGCCAGAGGCTTTAATGGAAGGGCACCCGCTCCCAGTACTCAGAGAATCCTCCATGACACCGCAGCAGGGATCAAACATGATCATATCGAGTGATTGCCTACAAGAGTTTGCGACTATAATATGCTTCTGCGTACGCATGTTCCAGTTCCTGGCATTGGACCTACAACGAAGGTCTTGACTTGCTGGGCTCACCTCCAGGGCCAAGTCGTACTTATCATTCTGCAGGTGCTGTTCTTTGTTGCGTTCGGCTGAGCCCACGCTCTCCTCAAATCCAGAGTCGTCCGAGCCATCGTCAGAGAACTCCCGCGGATCCTGCCACAAGTCAGTGGTAACGTTCGGGGCGTTACGGCCCCCGTGAACTGAGGGACAATGCAAGTCCGCGACAGTCGTGCAGGCGGGGCCTAGAAAAGAAGCAGAGCAGCAGCTTGCCCCTCTGGTTGTTTGGCAGTCATGTCAACGGTGGTGAACATAGCAGTACAGGCTAAACGGTGCGTAGCTATGGCCTTCATTCCCGTTGAGGAAACCCGCGTATATATGTGGATAAAAAGGCTTGGAAGATGGATGAAGGAGGTGGATGCCCCCAAAGATACAATAAGAACACGAAGGGTAGCATAGGGCTTGTGGCAATTATGGAGCTTCCCGGCTTGACGCCGGGTGATCGGTGTCCTGTTGTCCCTATATTGTGTCATGTCGTGCGGTGGTATGAATGGCTCGTCGTTTGGGTGTCTATCCTCACTCGTAGGGAGGAGAGGCACAGCACCCTGGACACCAGCGCGAGAGAAATCGAGTGTGAGAAAAGGCCTTGATATCTACAGATCGCAAGTGTGCAAAATCAGCAGAACCCAGCAGGTCCGATATAACAAAACTCTTTGAAGAAATCAAATTCTTCACGCTTTGGCTGGTTTCGGCCCTAATGCAAACTCAAGTATGAGGTTGGGATCATCAATCACCGACCCTTCAATGAAGGCTTACATCTACAGACTCCAGCTTCTCGCCACTCCCAACATAAAAACGTCAACACACCCCTTCGACTGGGGTACTATCTCGAACGGGCAGTCTCTCTGCGAATGTGGGTACAATTGAAGTTAGTTGCTAATTAGGGTGAGCTTCACCGAAAACTGACGTTTCTTGTAAATGCTGCGCCGACTCTTCCCTCCATACATCGAGGATTCTGGTTGCGCGACGTGCTGCACCTCTTGTTGGTCACGATCTACATACTTGCAGCTCTGACATTGGTAATGAGGGATGCTAAAATTATGTAGCTCGACCACACCATGTTATGATAAAACGCGGCGCTTTGGATCCACGGCGCTTTGGATCCAAGACACAGCTGTGGGGTCATATGTCTAGAGACACCTTGAAAAAAATACGCATCCCAAGTCTCGCCGCAACAAGTCGAGAGTACATGACTCGACGTCCCAGACATAACCCGTGCTATCCTTCTGTGTGTGATGCTATGAACCAATTGTTTGAATCTTTACTAAATATGTTGGCAGATACCAGGGCTGCGTGCCACGCGTATACAGCAGTCGCACCCCCGCATCAGTGGTACAGAGTAGTGTCGGAGGGGAGGGCTCGTTATTGGTCAAGCGTGTCATCTTTTGCATCATCATCTGGATCCTGTCTGGATCTTCGATCTTCGTGGTTGCGCTCGCGACCAACGACCGAGAAGCAAATTATGTGAAACAACTGATCCACACACTCACCGCCATCCCTAGGCTGCCCACGTGATCGTACCCAGACTCCTGAGTGGGCACATACGGGATGTGAAATGCAGACAGCAGCGGCAGCTGATGAGCTGAAGTTGTTCGCGGGGACGCGCGCCGCTTTTTCACCCCCCCCTTGAAAACAAGTTGTGGCTGCGGAGTCCCGTTCGGAAATTTGATTCTGTCTTGTGTGTGTGTTCTCGTCCGTGTGTATGCGACCCGCAGGCAGCAGCCCCACGAACGTATCACATGGTCTCGAGGAAAGAGGAAGGAGAGGAGGCTTCCTGCTAGTGGAACTGGCGAATATCGTGACTTGGGGATCCAGGAGTGCTTCACGCGTTGTGCCTGAATGTGAGACAAGCCGACACATCGCTTGAGATGACTTTATTGAGAGGCGTCACGCACGGACGCCCCACCACTGTTCGCGTGTTCTGTCTTGGTGAGGACGGAAGCTGTGCATGCAGAGAAACCGCCGCACAGGAGTGACAATGTCTGCAAAATCGTTGACAGTGTTGATGGTTTGTTCTGTTGAGGCAACCTCTGCCTCTGTGTTGTTGAGAGCGAAGACAGTGGTGTCTGGTGAAATTCGGTTGGTATGTACCACGGATTTTACTCTCACGAGTCCCGTGTGCACGAAGGAGCGCAGGGGTATCGGGTACCGACAGACGTCTTGCAGCAGAGTTGCGGTGGGGCGGATTGCATTTCTCCACCCACTGGTGACTATCATGCTCCTTCATACGAGTGGTGTCTTGTCACGGAGTCGATGTCTTGTTGGTTCATCTTGCCGTCTGTTGCACACCTATGTAGCCGTCCGCATGGAGTGGTGTTTGTACAACAACGGCATTGCAAAACCCGTGTTCGAGTTCAAGGGGGTCCTCACCCTCCTTCCACTCCAAAGCCCGTGGACGGTCTACATGCCCGCACACCAGGAACGACACGGGCGGGAGGGTAGAAAGCGAGACATGTACGTAGACAGATGCTTTGTAGGCGGGATCTCTTTCTCTGCAGCGATCGTATTCACAGAGGCACCTACTTGTGAACAGCCCGGTGTTACGCGTTTCGAGATGTTACATTTTGACATCAAACTCCCAGCTCGATTTTTCAAAGTGGATGCCACCTGGTACAGCTCAACGAGACCTGTGACTGATACACCTTGGACGCATGTGCGTTTGTCGTACCGTGCGTTGACAGCACTAGGTAAAGAAGTGCCATTGCTTTGTGCTCTACCTTCTCTTCTCTACAGCAGTGTGGTCGGCCTGTGGCGTACGAAACACGGATATTCCGTTGCGGAGCTTGCTGAGACATGGATGGGGACGACGAAACGAGGCAAGTTCTACTCCTGCTGCTGCTGTATGCACAGCAGCTTCAAGTCAAGGACACCGACCGACATGCCGTCTACAGCAGTAGTAGGCCGCCAAATCCCAGCAATCAGGCCAGGGCCCGCGACACACCACAAACATCTATCTCTTAGCGCGTGGAACAACTGAGCGTCGTGGATGGTTCAATTCCTGTTGCAGCAGTATGTGCACACGGAGGATGGCGTTTGATGTTGAGGTGTATTCTACCTGCTGTACAGTGGTACGCATCTCCAAAAGTACCTGGTACTCAGTACTTCAGACAGTCTTTCTTTGCAGCAGTGTACAGAAGTAACGGCCGCCGGCGTGTTGCTTTTATTGTATTTGGAGACGATGTGACCAGAAAGACATTTTCTGAAAAAGAGCACGATGCACATTTCGTTCACCCCCTCAGTTCAACAGTGAGCGTTTTTGGTTTTCGGCCGGGAGCAGCCGTAGTTTTAGCCTAAACGCTGTGCGTGTTTTTTGGGACCATTTGTGGCTCGCCGTTATATGTTGTAACCTGCCTCGGATGACACTGGCTTTCTGATGTTCTGATGGATCCTTACGGATATGGTGTACAAATCTGGTCATGCCGCACCCTTGTGTGCGCCGTCACGTTCTCATGGGTTGTACATGATGTATCTGCTATGTAAAAGTAAAAATATACTCCTATATATTTGACATGCGAGTAGAGTTATTTGTGTTCGACAGCCGTACATAGACCCGTACGGAAGGCGGCACCAGGCGTGGCGTGTACAACCTAACCTTATGTGGTAACGATTCCTGCTCTTGGTTCTCTCCCGGCCGTGTAGTCCCTCCCTCCCTCCGCGTGTGACGTTTGTATTCGTAACCCACCGGGGTTATGGCTGCTCTGTGCTGTGGCTTGCCGAATGAACAACACCAGTACGTCAACACCGGACGGCGTTAACGGGGCCGGCGCGAGACTCTCGTTGCCGAGACGAGGCGGACCGGGCCACAACCGCAACTGGGCCAGAATGTCGCTCGGTGGACTTGCCCGTGGAAGGCGACGTGACAAGGAGCCCAAAGGTCTGACGCCCCGCTCGCCGACGCGTCGGATGACGCTCGGAGGGGCTATGAGGGAGCAGGGCGTGGGCGCCGGTGGGCACGCGTATAAGGGGCGGCATGGCATCCGTTATGAGCAGCCGCACCCGGATGCTTGGATGGAGGAGGTGACGATGGAGTTGGGATGTGTGCAGATGGCTTACAAGTATGGTTACGGCGGGCACCGTTGGTTTGAGTCGATTTTCGCGCTCCCTGGTGAGGTTTGGCAAGGGGGAGGGGGGG
>CACKRE030003145.1:70257-86748 GCA_902602495.3 Ectocarpus sp. CCAP 1310/34
GGGGGGGGGGGGGGGGGGGGGGGGGGGGGGGGGGGGGGGGGGGGGGGGGGGGGGGGGGGGGGCGTGCTCAAGATCGGCAGGCGACGGCCTGTTGGTGTGCAAATATAGCGTGTGACGTGCGAGAACCATTGATTTGCGCGCGTGTTGGCTCCCGGACGAGAAGCAACAGGCGTTCAAGAACATTGTCATGTGTGGCCTTCCTCCTGCGTGAACCTGGCTGATGCGTCCAGCAACATTCCTACAGGTGCACAGACTGCTGACGTCCAAAACATAGGGACAGCACACACAAGACACACAAACCTGTCTTCCAACCTCCTCCGTAGGCCTCCTGTCGAGGGTGCCCTCTGACTAGGAGGCGTATTGGCTCTTTGTATCCCGCTGGAAGGCTGGCATATAGTTGGTCGGTCGGTTAGCGCGGTCGTGCTAATTCAAGAAACACAAGCACACACCAAGCGTATGCGGGTTGATTTTTAGTTGGTGTGCGATCTTCCCAAAGCGGTGATGCGGCATGTTCCCTGCCTTTTCGTGATGTCTGCATTGCAGCTGGCGTTACCATTGTGATTCCAATTCTGCCGTTGGTTGTGCCCGCGCGCCTACATGATCACAGCTCGGTGAAGATCAGGCGGCGACTTCCCTTCCCAACTCAACGTCGCCGGGGCGGCTGGCTAGTCCTATCGCCGAGGATAGTGTCGCAGCTTTTGAAAGCGATAAACAAACCCCGGAGGCACGGGACGACACAGATGCGGAGGAGGCTGGCGACAACGATGTTGGCACGGATGGACATAAGAATAGCCCTTCGGTCCTGCCAACCGGGCAGGGGCAGGTTCCCGCAAGTGGAGCGGTACCATTAAGCGATGTTTGTGTCGACACCGGCACCGGCTTCGGGGCTGGTCCGCCCCCGATGGGCAATGTCAGCCCGTCCTCAGAGTACAGACGCGGGAGCATGTCCCCCGGTATGCCTACGGAAGGAAGGTGCGCCGTCGTATGATAGACACGGGATCGTTTAGGGATGTCAGAATTGGTTCATTGGCGGGGCTCAGGTCACACACCTGGCCTGCCTTGTAGCACATCGCGCTTTGAGCACGTGTTGAATGCCAGGGACGTTGTATCCTGGGCGTCCCGTTACAAAACATCACCAGCCTTGCCGTCTGGAGCTGCGTGAGCCACCTTCCTTGAACGAATTTTGATTTTTTTTTTTCCCTCCATCCACGCCTTGCCATCGCAGACTACGGACACAATCGTGGACTGCTGCCGCCGCCGCTCCCTCACCGCCGGTTCTCCGAGGCCCGTTCTCGAGGGCACGTTCACGGTCCCGCTCGCCGCGTCACAGGGTGAGCATGACTCTCGGCCCGACTGGGGGCTTGCATTTGGCCCGAAAGCCTGAACACAACAGGTTCAGCAGCGGGGGAACAAGCATGGGGGCTGACCGAAACATAGGGCTGTCTGAGAACCCGAGCATTGCAAGCACGGCGGAGGAGGGCGTGAATGTGACAGAGGGGGAAGACGACGGTCCGGTTGAGAGAGGGGATGAGGATGAGGAGGACAAGGCCGTCGGACCGTTCACAGAGACCTCCTTGGAGATGGCGCGGTTACGCCTGCCGCACATGGAGCTGGGGTTTGAAGAAGACGGCTTCTTCGGGATTGACGTGCGATCCCTGATTATCGGGAGGGAAATCGCACGAGGAGCTTATGGCGTGGTTCACGAAGGAAAGCTATATCCGTCGCCGAGGGATGCAAGTGTTGAGGATGGAGAACAAGCAGGTACCAGTATTCTACGATCAAGATGCTTCTAGCCGAATGTAGCCATATGTATACCACTAAGTATTACTGTGGCCGCCGCCTGTTGTGTGATGGAACGGAATGCCTCGCAACAGGCGTTCTATCTAGCCAGGCTGGTGACTAGATTGGGCCTTGCTCGCCTGTGCTGCCTGTCGCGGGGTTGAATTGCAGTGGGAGCTACGTTTGATCAGCGAGTCGATGCGGGGTCCGGTAACCAGAGCCATACCCACATCCGATGTACTTCCGTGCAAATGCTCTCTGTGGACCCACCGCTATTGCTAGGCGGGAAATCGCGTAGCTTGACTCCTGCTGGTGCATAGCTGGATGCGGTTGATCCTTGCTACAACTTTCTACAACTTTCCCCACATGTTGTGGTGTGCCCACTGTACCCATCCCATATCCCAAGCTCAACGTTCAATGTAGACGGAGTCGTCGCAACTTCCACTGCTCGTGTATCGTAGCCGCCTCGTGACGCATGGCGCATGAAGGACGTTTGCTGGAGTTCCACGCGCCGCCTTGCTTTGTCCTTTGTACGCTTGCCATCCGAAGCAGCGGCTGCACCCAGGGAAGCAGAAGGTGGCGCGGCTGCCAACATAAAGGGAGAGGTGGAGAGGGTTACACTTGTAACGGAGGCGACGGAGGAGGACATTTTCCATGACG
Organism: Ectocarpus sp. CCAP 1310/34; assembly: GCA_902602495.3. Classification (NCBI taxonomy): domain Eukaryota; class Phaeophyceae; order Ectocarpales; family Ectocarpaceae; genus Ectocarpus; species Ectocarpus sp. CCAP 1310/34. The sequence goes on from CACKRE030003145.1 coordinate 72,697, forward strand.
CTGCTCAAGAGAGCGTGGAACACGCCAAAGGAGGAGGGGATGCTGCACAGGAAGAGGAGGAGGAGGCGAGGAGCGTGGCAGTAAAGATTCAACAAGTACCCGAGGACGAGGTATGTTGGTAAACGCTGGGCGGTACAGATACAGGGTGTTTGTTTGGCAGAGCTGCCCAATATCTTCGAACAACATCAAGTTTCGGGCGGGTATTTTGGGGGATTCTAGCGTCACAGGTTAGGGATTGTCTCCTGGTCACTCGGCGTAGGATTTTCTTGTAGCGGTTTCTGGCCAGATTTGCGCGGCAGCAAAGACGGTAGATCGGACCTCCGCCCGTCAGCCCGTCAGCCCGTCAGCCCGTCAGCCCGTCAGCCCGTCAGCCCGTCAGCCCGTCAGCCAGTCAGCCAGTCAGCCAGTCAGCCAGTCGGCCAGTCAGCCAGTCAGCCAGTCGGCCAGTCAGCCAGTCAGCCAGTCGGCCAGTCAGCATTGAGCTGCTTGTTGGGAGAGACCCCTCGAGCTCCAGGTTCCCGATAACGCCGAGCTAAATATCAAACCATGTATTTATCCAGCACAGGATTGTCAGTGTGTTGGGGCGTTTCTAGCTGGATGATGAGTCTTTTCTTTCGTGCGGCCGTAAGCGCAAGCAGCCGGTAAGCCGATCACAAGCTAACAAGAATAGCTCCCACTCGTACAAGACAATTATTTATCAGTCTTATTTTAATCATGCTATCTACCGTTCGTGTTTCATGGTGGTGGCTGTGGTTGGTGCGAAACCGCCATAAACGCAGGAAGAGCAAGCCAACCTGCTGGGGGAGCTTGCGATGCTAAGAAATCACAAGCACTCGCACCTCGTTGAGTTCATCGGAACGGCTATGGCCGTGGAGAGAGGCTCTGACACGGTGAGAGACCAATCAAGGACAATCACGATTTCCTGTGCTGGCCTGTAGCGGACGGGGTATGCATGATCGCCAAGGTTGACCTCAAGCAGAAGTGTACATGATGGCACAACGGAAACCGTGAGGAGCAAGGGCTGGTTTTGGGTCGATTGAAGAGGTTGTAGATCCTTTGTCAATAAGCTCCCGACGCGATGTTTAGCTTCTACCTGGGCGCCAAACTAGATTTGTTTCCTACTCGAGTACTCGATGAACGATCGCTTCTCTTGAGCGGATTGGTTGTCGTTGGCCGGCTGGATGCCACAATTTTTTTTTCACGAGTTTGTGTGCTCCTTTTTGTGCAGGTGATGGTGGTGATGGAATTGTGCACCAACGGGGCGTTGCGAGAGGCGTTGAAACTTAACATCGACTGGCCACTCAAGGTACTTGCTCGCTGAGAAATTAGTATTGTATTCATGTGTCGTGGGTGACCTGGTTCTACGGTAAGCTGAAGGGCTAGTGGTTTCGTCCCTGAGGCATGTTTGCTCGACTTGGGTGTACTCGACGTCACCCTCTGATGTGAGCAGTCTGTTTGTGGCTTGTCTTTTCGTCGTTTCTCTCGTCACCCGTTCCTATTGTGCATCATAGGCCTCATGTGCCCTCTAATTGGTTGTTTTGGTGAAGGACCTCGGGCATAAGGAATATGGTAAATGAGGTTTCCCCTCGTGTCTTCTGATACGCAACCAGGGCGCCACATAGCTTAATGCTTCTATGCCTGTACCGCTGCTCGTTTTCCTGTTGCGAAGGTACGAATCGCGTCAGACATGACGGATGGGCTGCAATACCTGCACCAACACGGTATCATCCACCGAGATATCAAAACCCCCAACGTTTTGATCGACGGCTGCTGGAGAGCGAAGCTGTGCGACTACAACTTCGCCATCGACGAGAACAGCTCCATCAAGCAGGTGCGACGACTGTTTTACCCGAACCCGTCTAGACGAAGCAACACGCACGTATGAAGTTCTGAGTGCTGCGCTGCAGGCACTGAGCGCAGTGAGCATCAGCTTGTGGAGCCTTAAGTTCCCCTCCCCTCCCCACGTCCACGACCGAGAGCTCCCTTCCCACCAGTCCTTCTCTGTCATTTGTCGAACGATTCGACGTTGGGGTACTATTTCTGCGTCGAGCGATATCCCAACTACGTTTAGGTTTGCTGTACGATACATTGCTTTCACATTCTCATCGCTGGCTGTGTCCGCGTTTGTGGCAGGACTTTTGCGCGGGAACGGCGGAGTTCATGTCTCCCGAGGTGTTGCTCTCGGAGGAGTACGGGCTACCGAGTGACGTCTTCAGCCTGGGCATGATATTTGTAGAGATGCTTACGGGTCAGGAACCAAGTCCTTCCTTCCCGGAGAGGCCGCCACAGGTACGTCTGGGCGTCCCAGAGACGACCGACCCTTTGCGAGACAATATTTGTTGGTGACTTGATAAGCGGAGGCACCTCCCTATTTTGTCTACCCGAACGTACGAAGAGCCCTTGGACGTGTTTTCAGTACCAGTTATACACTCGTCGTGTTGATGCACCCCGAGGTGAAAAGCTCCAGTTTCAGCACTGTCCCTTCGAGTCGAGTGGAAGCTACTCCCTCGCTTTTGGATTTGATGCGTTTGCCGGCGTGTGAGATGTTTTCTACACTACATCAAACTTGTGTTGGGTGCCGATCGCACTTCACTTGTTTTGCCACTGCTTGCCCCAACTCTCTCCCGGCGCTGACGTTGGCGCGCCATGTCTCGATACGCCCCTGTTGTTGGCAGACGTTTTTCGTCGTGAGCGAGGAGGAGATAGAGGGGCAGCTGCTGCCAGGGTATCCTTCGTCGTTCTCGCTTTTGCAGTCGCAATGCCTCTTCGCCGAACCAGCCGAGAGGTGAGCGAAGATGTTTGGAACAGCAGCAGTGTTAGTAGAGGGGTGGTGGTGTTGTTACCGACGACACCCGTGAGGCCGTTTGTTTGAACTGTAGATTGCCGGCGTGGCATACACACGCCACGACGTTAAGGCTGTTGAAGGTCCTGGTTGTCGCCGTGGCATCAAGTCAAGTCCCCGTCCGGACCCGTTCCTTCCCCACGAGTGTCGTGCGCCACTTGACCCCTGGGCACCAAACGAGAGACTTGTTTCAGGTTTGGATAGGGTCGATTGATGAAGATAAAGCTACCGTACCTTCTCACCCACATTTGGTGCGATATCCTGGTGTGTGAGTGCGCTGTACTGCTGTCCTGGTGTTTGGTTTGTACCTGCAGACCCACGGCGGAAGAAGCCTTTAACTGGCTGCAGGATCTCGTCAACGAGACAGGCGAAGATAACGTGAGTTCATCCACCCTGTCTCGTACCTGCTTGTGCTCCCACAGCATATTCGGAGAGTATCTGTTGGAATGCGCTATGGATCCTAGGGTGTGATTTTGCTACTTGAGGTTATCTGACCGTTTCAGCTCGATTTTGAGTCGTCCGAATGTTGCTCGTTGCAGATCGTCTTGCCGCAGAGTGGCCCTCCGCTTCCCGTGCTGACAGAGGGAGCGGCCATCGCTAGGGAAGGGAACGTCATCAACGCTAGTCCGAAGGTGAGAAAATGCAGACGTGGAGGTGCTCCTGGCTCTTGTTGAGGATGGTGATGGCGATAAAATGGTGGTTATTGGCACCTTTGCATTTTGGCTCTCGGAGAAGTTGTGGGTCTGCGCTTTTGTTCACGTTTTGTTTAGGGGAAGGGTCGTCGTCGCTATCGACCGGAGAACAGGCTATGTCTTTCATCCATCCCACCCCAGTGCCAACTTGTCCTCCCTTGGAACGCTTTTGAGACTCTTAAGTTTTCTGTTTGTGGGAGTCTAGGAGACTCGTCTCGCAGCGTCGAGTTGGGATGCCAAGTGAAAGAGGTAACAAGGACTTGTGCCGGGCGGACAGTGCGGCGGATTAAACTGTTTCGCACAAAAAACATACCACCCCAAAAGCTGTGGTCTGTGAACGCCAAACACATGGAGTTTGTTGTAGCATAGTCGATGACAGAACGCCATGTTGAAATGTCTTCCTCCATTCGCGCCATGTCCTATCGGGGACGTCACAGGGCAATGAACAACACTGGTTGGACACGGAAATGATGGAGCAGCAAATAGACGCCATGGTGGAAAATGCGGTATGTTCACGCATGGTCAATAGGAGGGATGCCGTAACAGCAGCAAAATAGGACTACTGCTATTGTTGTGCACTGCGGTATCATGTGTGGCTTTCAATCCAGATGAAAAAAGTAGTATTCGGATCACGGTTTAGTCCTCAGCTATGAAAAAATGTTCATCAGCGCAGTGTCTGTACTTTTGTGCACACAAGCAGGAACTCCTTCGGCCATACCAGTACCGGTCTGAGAAGGGTCTTGCGAGCTGTATGTTGCTTGGAAGGAGTCAGCTGACAGACGTGTTTCCCTAGACGGGCTCGTAGCAAGCGTTGCCCACAAGATACTGTAGCGTCGAGGCTGTCAGGCCAGAAATGAGGCCAGTTGGCGCACGTACTTGAGCATACCTTCCCCAAGCCAGCGGGTAGACGGTCATGTTTACTGCTTAATCGTTCCGGCAAAAGTTCTTCAATTGCTTGTTTTGAACGTGCGGAGATCTCGAGACAATGTATACCGCGCGTTATTGTTTGCGGGACGCAGGTGGAGCGTGCCTTGGCAGAGCGAAGAGGCCAGAATGTTGGTCTGGTCGGCGGGGTGACGGGAGAGGACGGAAGTGCGGCAAAATTCGAGCAGATAAAGGAAGAGATGGATGTGAGCACGTGCAGGATTTTTGTTTTGTAGTTGTGAAACGTGTTGCATGCCCTGCGACGGAGTGCGATTGTTTCGAGCAACACTTGCTCTGTTAGTCCGGAATCGCCATCCTGTAGTGTAATTGAAGTGCTTGCACGGAGGGTGACCTTTGACATGCAATTGACATGACCCTCGCCTCACGACGCCAACCTCGGTCGTAAAGATTGATGTTTGTAATGTACGCTTCACGATTCTGCCGAAGCCGGGCATTGAAAGGTACGAATCGTCACGGGCTGGTTTGCTGATGTGCTTGTTTCGCTGCGACGCAGAAGCGTTCACTAGTCATCACCCCAACCGATTTTGGTCTGCGATAATTGTTGATTTTACTCCAGTTTTGCACGGTCTGATCTGCGGTCGGCCTCACCTTGGCGAATGTTTTTTTTAACCTGCAGGCACTCCGAGCTGCGTGCGACGAGCGAGATAGTCGCATCTCAGAATTAGAAGTGCAGGCCCTTCGAAACACGTCGACCCTCAAGATGCTGTCGTCAGCTTTGGAGGTAAGCATGCCCCGATCGACCAATCCGACGCCGGTTGTCTCCTGATAAGTTGGAGCGAACTCACTCTACGCTGTGGTAATTCGTTTGACCCTTTTTTTGTGGGGAGTCTCGCCATTTTTGCCATGTGCACGCACGCACTCTGCAGACCCGACTCGTGCTTCTACTGCTATACGTGGCATTTGATGAAAAATGTTTTTTCCGCACTGCAGGTGGCGTACAAACAGCTGATGGCTGTATCACAGCCCGACTGGAGCTCCGGGGCAACCGGACCTCAGGCGGATGAAGCAGCATCCTCCGAACGAGGAAACTTCTCCCGACAAGAGCACGATGATGTGGGTTTTTCGCCTTGGTTCTCTCGGCGATGTACTTGCTCTGTCTGTCACAACGTGTCCATCTAGAATTTGTCTTGCAAGGCCGCTAGCTCGTACAATGTAACGCAAACGTCCATCGTCAAAATGCGGGGTTGACTTCGCTTGCCCTGCTCTGTGGTGATTGACCATGCACCACGCAACAAAGCGCCAACCCCAACGCGACACCTCAACAGCACTTGTATACTGTCCTCCGCCTTCATGACGCACCGCCATTTTTTTTTCATTCTCATATCAAACACCTGTTGACCCGGTCTTGAACTTTTGCAGTTCGACGCCGTGGAAGCGAGGCTTTCGCAGCTTGGCCCCAACCTCTAGGTCTGGACGGACTTTTACGCCAGGCGGGGAACGCAAGGCTTGCCGGGCATGGAGAGGGGAAGGCAAACCTGCGCGTTCTGCTGTCTTGTGTTCCACCGCAGTCAGTCGTGAAATGCGTCAAGCGGACCCGCTCGCCTTGATGGTGGTGTGCGTTTCCCCAGCCGTGTCCATGTTGGTATTCTGCGGTACTGCGGTGCTGTTGTTTTCACTCCTCCTATCGCGGGCACAACGCAGGGCGATGCCTGTTGGTCTGGTTCGTGCGGCCGACGGGTGTGGTCGAAATCCTGCTTGAACAACGCTTTTTGTATTCGCGAGACTTGAGTTTTTTTGCGTGAGCGATGTGGACGTTGTCCGGACGGGGCTGCCCGTTGCCCAACGTGCTTCGTCTTGTCACTCACCCCTGTTGGTCGTTTTAGCAGCACTCTCAACAATTACCATGCAGGTCGCGCCGTTTGGTTGTACCGACGAGGCGCGGCGCTGCTTCCGGTGACGTTTGTTTTTATATTGTGTGCTGGGCTCTAGCAACGTGTGTAGCTGTAGTTACGTAGTTTATATAGAACCATGGCGGCGTTTTGGGTTGTTCGGCAGTTTGAGTCGACGGCGAAGATTCTCGGGCCGCGTCCTGCCAACATTAGAGTATTTGGTCATCACACATGGCAACCACAAGCATCCGGCTATGATTGGTGCAGCGTAGCAAGGCGCGGTTGCCTTTCGTTGGCAAGTCTTGTCCTCAAACAAGCCGATTGACAAACAAAGCAGAGGGCCCTCAACACACATGGGTGCCGTGACGACGGTTGGAGAGCAGCTGTCGTCGCTATTTTCCATGCCTCACACAGTCGAGAAGGAAACCCTTTTGCAACCAAAAGCTGCACACTACTTACACGGCACCAGAGACTCGCGAACCACACCGGGTTTGACACAAGTCCTTGAGCCACAGCCATGTGTTGGCTGGCCGTTCATCGCTGAAACGTTGCCCACTAAATAGAAACCTTGAGTGCCACCAATATGTTCAACTTAGCGAACACCCCGGTTCGGATCATGCCTCCTCGCTAGATTTAGGGCATTTCTCTTGTACCCCGCCGACTCTTTGCCTTCCTCTGTGGCGACCGAATCTGTGCCTGCCTCCACCCCCTCCCCCTGCGCCAATTTAGTCAGATTCCGAAGCTCTGTACGGATGTTGACGTTCTGAGGCTCGTGCTTCGCTGCGCGCGTTAAGCACCGCTGTCGTGGACGCATAATGCAAGGGTCGCAGAGGGATGGGGGGGTGCCAAGGGTCACATCATCAGTCAAATCTGACGCCCAGCTTCAGCCCGGTGAATGGGTTGAAAACGCGAGATGCTGACCGAAACTACTTACATCATATACATAGCATAGGGTGGTGAACATTCTTGCGCGTATTCTGAACCGATCGTCATTATGTTTCATGGCTGGAACCACATGAGCGGTACACGGTCGCCTGCGTTGTCCGGGTCGGTGCCTTGTGGCGCTAAACTCGTCGGTAGACATCGTCTTTGTTATACGCGAAGAGCTCCGACGCTAACGTACGTACACATAGAATCGACAATGTGTAAGGTGTGGGCCAGCACACCGGGGAACGGGAAACACCGGCTCGAAGTCATACAGCACGTTGCATCGTCGACTGACTGCGCGAAATCACGACACGGTGACCCCAGTGCGATATCCGATACCTTGTTAGGGCACACCCTACAGCAGTACCTTTGTGCACTCCAAAAAATCCTTTGGCGTCTTAGGACAGCCCATACAACAGTGCCAGCCCACAAAATACGCATACGATGCCAAAAGATTGACGCGGAACGCTCAAAAGTCACCACAGGCATACATCTTGTGTGTTCGGTACCTTGGCCGCTTCGATGTTCCTGAGTCGCAAGTTCAGTTGGCCGGCTCGGAAGAGTGCCTTCGCTGACTCCGGCTCCGCTAGCAAAACCTACCGAAGGAGATCGTTTCACGATACGAACGAGTTCGTGGCTAGATTTCTTCAATCATGTTCCACCAATCGCAGTATGAAAGATGTGACAGCCAACGCACCGAACTTGACCACGTACTAAAAGGTCTTGTTCACTTTCAGCACACAGACGACTCCTCCACAGCTTGGTACAGAGTTTGAGGGACTGGCCGCTACGAAGATGTCAGTGATCGCAACATCCACGTATGTATACAAGCTTCAGCCCCCTAAGTTAGCGCCGTTGACGTGCGCCCGTTCGACTCCAGATCGGACGCTGTCGGCAAGAATCGTGTTGCCAATCTCACGCAAATGTCTCCCCACACCTTCTGGCTGTACCCTAAAGCTTTCTCGTGATGTCCGCTCCGAAAGTATATCGTCGCCAGCCCTTCGTTACACGATAGCTCCAAAGCTCGAACAGCGACTGCGAAGGAGCCAGGATATATAATAATCGAACGGTGATCGGATATCGGGAGGTCCCTGAGCAGAGATTCAACGGTGGCCGCGTGTACAAATCACAAGAGCTCTCGGGGGCTGAAGCCATGACCGACCGATGTTGGGAGATCCCTGAGCCGGAGTTGCAAAGGTGGTCGCATGTACATGTCATAGGGCCCTTGGTAGCTGGGGCCACAAGTGACGCTCACCTTGCTGTTTTTGGTCGATGACTGTCTGCTGCCCCGTCGCGGCAGCATACAGAGCCAACTCGGAGGTCTGTGGGATCAACCCTTTCGTGTATGCAAACACGGTCCGGAACTTCACCGCCGCCGCCTTGGGTTTGTCGCTTTTTAGGAGCGATTGCGCCTCGTCTCGCAGTCGCTCACCTTCCACGATCTTGTCTCCCGGGGTTGTTGGCAAAGGTCTGCGCGCCTTTGAGGCCACCGCGCCCCCTGTCGCTGGAACTGGGGTCGACATCTGTCACGCCAGGCGGGGGACCAAGAAAGGGTTGTACTCGGTAACAATGTGGTCGAGGTAATGTTTCTGAATACGACACAACGAATCCATCTCCATCCAGAGAAACGATTCGAGGATAGCTTGCGTTCACGGGTACGTCTCATGTTCCCATAACAGCAGTCGTCCTTTTGATTCCGCCGTTCATTAGCCAAGCGACGAACATGCTTATCTTTGGTGGTCGCAGCCCGCATTTGGTCCCCTCCATCATCATGCAGCGAATTGTCTTTCAAGTTGGGTTGTATGGTCCCCTTCCTTATTGGAAGAATACACAAGTTTTTCAACCTGGCTGCATTGGTATATCGGGCTTTGACTTAGCAGTGAGACGGGAGAACGACCTGATGCTTGGTTGCTTGCTGTCTGGGTCGCTTTTACTTGTTGCAAATACCGTATACGACACAAGATAACACACCCCCTGGATCGATTTTCAAAGCTCATTACCCCACGACGAAGAAGATGCATGAACGAAACGATACGTTTTCGGAGAGCTCTCGACCAGACTGCTTCAAACCTGCCGTTTTCGGCGCTATGACTCCTTCTGGCGTTAATAAATTGAGCTTTGAAAATCGGCCCAAGGGGTGTGTTATCCTGTGTCGTATACGGTATGCATATTTGCGACAACTAAGAACGACCCTGACACCAAGCAACCAAGCATCAGGTCGTTCTTTCGTCTAGCTGCAAAGTCAAAGCCCGATATACCAATGCAACTTGTGTGTCCTTCCAATAATTAATGGGACCATAACCCAACTCGAAAGAAAATTCGCTGCATGATGATGGAGGGGACCAAATGTGGGTTGCGACCACCAAAGATAAGCATGTTCGTCGTTGGCTTATGAGCGGCGGAATTTAAAGGACGACTGAATGCTGTTTGAACATGACACGTACCCACAAAAGATTATTTCTCTTTTCTCTTTGTTTGTGGAACAAATCAAGTTACTCGAGGCCCAATCACAACAACGTTCAGTCACCATTAACAGAGCACCGAGGCCTAGTCTCACCTCTCGTGCAAGGTATCCGAAAACCTTAGTCCACAGCATTATGGAAGTCAAATCAAACGTTGATCGAAATGAGAGCAGGCATGCATGTTGTTTGCGACGACGAACAGAACGGCAGATCAACCGGATCACCGACAAGCTCCTAGACGATCAACCCGATCTCGCGGAAGTCCTTAGTACGCATAGGTTGCTGTTCCCCGATCGTTTGCATATGCACATGCATACGTCCCACAACTTGTACAAATGACGACGCTTGCTCGTAGCTCATGTGTATATAATTAATATAGGTTGACAGTCCCTGCCCTGATGTGGTCGCAGTAAGATGCAAGCACAACATACACAAGTTGGCGACCAATTACACATAGGGCAAACAGGAGAAAGACGCAGCGCACCTACAAACCTGGCGACAAGCACGATGTTGGAAGGAGGGAAGCGGAGTAAACGGCGAGGCGGAGGTGTGTGTCTGGTGTTGTGCTTGTGTGGGCGGATCCCTCATACATCAAGGGGGCCCCCGGAGTAGATTTGTTAAAAAAAAAAATCCCGCCTGCCACGAAGCTCTCACACAAACACGTCAAGTTGTGATTTTGTCGAGAGAAGATGTATGGTCTTAAATTTCACGCACGCATAGGAAAGTAGACAGCGATTCGAGCGGGAAGTACAACGTTCCATCCCGCCCTTGCTACTTCTTTTTTTTTTTATGCAGATTCAAAAGGCAAAACATTGTCCCTATTGTCATCTCGACATAGCTCAGCCCGGTAGAGCGACAGACTGTAGAGGGTCACACGGTCATCTGTTGGTCCTTGGTTCGAATCCGAGTGTCGAGACTTTTGTTGTTGTCTTCTTTTTTCTCATCTCTGACCTAGAGTATAGGGCAGCATGGAAGTTTCTGGCGGCATTTACATACACCACATTCATTCATCCATTGATCATACCGACCCAGATGTAGCATATCGTTTCATTTTTTGTATGGTAGGAACAGTACGGATATAAGAAGGTACTGGTGGAGACCGGAACGGTTCATGTGAAGACAACAACAATAATAATAATAATATCATAACTAATAATAATGTGCTACATTTTCTCGGAACACATACATACATACACGACACGATGAAGAGACTGCTGACTAATGAATGACTGTTTTTCTAGCGTTGTTGTTTTGTCATTGCTGTAAGCAAGCACAAAATGAAATGTGCAGCTCAAAGAGCACACAATGGCGATAATAATAACAATGACAAGAGGAACGGGATTTAATTTCTGTCCGGTCTGCCTGAGATATGAACAATCAATGTCCAGAAGTAGTGAGGCGTTGTTGTTGTTGTTGTTAATGATGATAGTATTACAGAGAGCGCCAGCCCGCCCGCGCTTAATCAAGAACCTCTAGCTTTGGCCGAGGCTGGGGTTCTTAGTTCCTACGGTCATGGTTCGAATCGCCGCCAAATAGGTTTTAGTGTGGAGGTTCGTTACCGAGCTCTCAAGCGGTGCTATGATGACCGAAGTGTGTGTGTGCTCGACGACCTGAAGGCATTCGGGGCCGACCACGGATCCACGAAAACCGATCCATGTTGTTTCGGAATCCCGGTACCGAAGAACACGGCACCGACGTTAAAGTGGACGGAAGCCGCAAAGGTAGAGGGGGGAGTACCCTGGCATGCGGCGGTGCTGCAGGGAGCTGAGAGGTTCATGACCTCCTTGCACGAGAAGGAAGAAGCGGCCAGCCGACAACGGGCGCTCAAACGAAACCACAAACCACCAACCAATGGGGCAGGAGGGGGGCAGGAGACGAGCGAGACGGCGAGGGAAGAAAGCAAACGAGAAGAGACGGACCGAGTGGCGCGATACGTGCCGGATTGAACTTCTTTTCGCCAATTCCCCGCCCCCCAACGCTGCACCATTGCACCAACCCCCCGCTAGTGATGACGTACCATTACAATGCATCGCTGGTTGGTGGCCATGTTTGCGTGTTTGCTTGTCGTTATTGGTCTCTCCACCGTGTGCCTTTTTCTGTCTCTTATTTCTTGTTATTTTCGGCCTGGTCCCTTTTTGTCCTCGCTCTTTATATTTCATTTTCTCTTCCTTACTGTTTCCTCTTATTTTCTTCTCTTTTTCTCTTGCTCTCTTTTCCTCTCTTTTTCTGTGCCAGATGGCCTTGTTTCTGCTCGCGTTGTTAAGTACCAAGATTGAACCAAGGGGGTGTACCTCATTCTCTCCGGCCCGTGATGGCGACCCCTAGTCTCAGTTGTTACCTCGCATAGCGCGAAGAGGCAGTGGAGGACTCCAGAATATCTGTCGTTGATTTCTATTGACTTGCGGACCCCTCGGGGCCATTATATTTGAGTGTACCTTTTTAGGGCAAGTTAGCCTGCGACCACGGGAATCGACCGCGTTGAGTGTTGTATCAGTACGGACATACGAAGGTACTGGGTAGAGAGAGATCGGAACGGTTTTTCAAATGAAGAAAACAACAACAACAACAACAACAACAACAACAACAACAACATGCTGGGATTAAATAAAGTTTCTTTGCGCCCGATATATGGGAAGAAAAGTCTGAGGAAATAGACTTCGCAAAATAAACCGATGAGCCTCTTGTACCGATAGGGATCTCCGGGCAAGACAGCGCTGATCACAGGGATGGCAACCCTGATGGGGGGACGTGCTCGTGGCTGCAAAGCCAGGCCGGACACGGGCATTAACTTTTGTTGAGAAGCACGATGACCACTACACCACCAGTCGGCGCTGATTAGTGATGTAGTGGTCATCGTGCTTCTCAACAGATACCATGTCAGGTTCTCGCCGGCCAGGCTCCTCCCCGCCGTACAGGTCGGCACCCATACCAGTCGGAAAACTTGAACAAATACATGCACATGTTAAGTGTTACTAAACCTATAACAGGATCACATCGCGGTACAAACAGAAGGGATACATACATATGGCTGGTATTCTACCACCTCCAACATATTCCGTCCGGAACACATCTCGTTGCACGTTCTGCAGAGGTGTTCTCTAACTGGGTCTTCGTGCTCTTCTGTGACCCGCCCACCCCCTCCGCTCGGTGGTTGTTTCATTTTGTACATGACTCCTTTCGCTGTTCCGGTTTCCCGCACTCTCCGCCTCCCGTAGCATCCTCGCCGTGTACCAAGGTACCCCCCCTTCCACCTCCTCCTCCGCCGCGAGAGTGAGTCCAGATGGCACAGGAAAGCTTCCCCACGTTCTCTTGGCGTCGTTCGTGGATCTGGCTGTGACTTCGAACGCGTGGAAGTCGTGCGTCAGGCACTGCGACCACTTCTATCCCGGGCACCCCTTGCCTGGATCCTCCCCGCCCACGAGTTCCCCGTCCGTCAATCGCTTCGAGAGACGTCCGTCCGGGATCCTAGCCATGCTCCATCGAGCAATCAACGCAGTCAGACGGCGCCTTCCACGCTGTGGCATCCGACCTTCTTTAGGGTCTGGGCATTTGCATTATTACTGTTGCAGTCCATTAATAAGAAGAAACGTCGATTTGGGGTCGGGGCTCACTCTCGTATTTCGTCACCACCGTCGAGCATAGGTCATTTCATGGAGTTAAGTGAAGGATCCACGGCTGAGTGAGGTGTACGTCATACTGCTCGATTTGCTCATCTTTCGCGAAAGGGCCAGCCTCATTCTCTTTATGTATTTCTTCTACTTTCGGGCGAGAAAATGTACGAGAGCCGCCGATTTTGGCCGTGTGTGCAGTGGTTACCGACATTTCGTAGCAGCAGGAGTTGGTGGTGTACCCTCCTCACTAACTGGTAGTGGTCGCGGCTCATATTTTTGTGTGTGTGTGTAGACAGCAAAATCGCATTGTGTGTGCTGGGGCGTACTCTTATGTTTTGCATGCCTTAGCGGTTAGACCGTTGACCACGCGTCCTCGAGAGGACGGAGCATTGTTCCCACAGGGCCGATCACCGATGGCCAATCGTTCCTTTCTAGTTTGCCAAAGGTGGCTCAAAAATGTCTTCCCTACTCGGTCTATCCTAACGATATCCCTTCCGGCCTTTTCAACCCACCTCCTATGCCCCACTACAGCTACCGTCCTTTCCTCTCTATTCCATGCCTCAAACATCCCCCTGTACGTCCTATCTGTTTTTCCCAGCTCAGTCACGTACACTTCCCTCTCCTTATACAACGGACATTCCGCGACTACATGAACACGGTCTTCGCATTCGAAGCCGCAATCACATTTGAACTCGTCGTCTTCGTCGTCTACCGTCCTATGTCTTCGTCGACGTTCTCGAAGGC
>CACKRE030003145.1:87287-133091 GCA_902602495.3 Ectocarpus sp. CCAP 1310/34
TGCTCGTGCTTTGCCCTTTTCCGCTACCTTGGACATGTGTGCATTCCACGAGCAGTCTTTTGCGATCTCTACTCCGAGGTATGTGTACTGGTCCACTACTGCAATCTCCTCGATCCCCCACTTCCATCTATGTTCTACTGGTTCCTCCTTGTTCTCGTTGCATACCATGACGGCACTCTTCTGAACGTTGGCAGACGATCTCCACTTATCAGTAAACTTCTTCGCCGCGTCAATTTGCAGGTGCAGTCCCTCAGGGGTGTCCGACATACCGACAAAATCATCCGCAAATAGCATTCCTGAAACCGACGTTTCCGTGTCCCCTACTTTTACTCCCTTCCGGACTGCCTCTACGACTTCCAACAGATCGTTGATGAACACCTGGAACAATGCTGGGGACAGCGTGCAACCTTGTGGGACCCCCTGCTCAATGTCGAAGAATTTTGACAGTTCTCCGTCTAGCATGACCGCGCTTTTCGTACACTCTGTCATGTTCTTCAGCACTCTCCACATTTTCCCCTTGATCCCGTAGTTGGACAGTTGTTTCCACAACCCGTTTTTCCATACGGTGCCGTGTGTGCTGGGGGGGTAATAATCATGAATATGAATGCAAATAGCCTGCACTAACATCTTGATGATCACGCACTCACGCGTACGCTGTAGAATCGTCGTTGCTTGTGTTCTTTGTATCGCCTGCTGCCTGTTTTGCCTCTCTTATTCTTCCTCACTTTCTGTCTCTCTCTCTTTCCCTCTTCTCACCCCATCTCCCTCTCATCTCATTCATTCGGTGCATTTTTCGCCCATCCGTGCATGGATACATGTGTATGAGTTCATCAATATAACTACACACTATTAGGTAGTGGCTCCCGCAATAATGACATATTTTCGTCTTCTCATAAAGGCCATCTGCACCGCCGCGGCAGCCCTTTCAAGATATTTGCATGAATTGTTCATGCCGTTGTTTCAAGATATTTGCATGAATTGTTCTCGTTGTGCATGCCGTTGTTGAGAGATTTGATCACCACGAGGAGGATGATCTAAGAACTATAAGCAAGACGGGAGCTGCAACTCCAAGGAAGGAAACATCGGGAATGAGTTTTATCGGGGGATGTATGAGTCTTGAGCGGTCCTTCCCTGCTGAGGCACCGCACGGCTCGTTGTTTCCGTGCATTCAATGCCACCGTTCCCCCTTCAGTGAGCCGCATAAATCTTGCCCATACCGAGTTTTGATCCCCCAGTGGCAAGGCATGCGGGCTTTTTATAGTACAGTCTCGATCACTTCGGAAACCGACCAAACTCCGCGCGCCCACACCTTGTGTGCGTTCAGCGCGTCTTCTTAGCGACGAATCTATGAGGTTCCTGTCCAATCTTGATGCCCTCTTGGATCATGCAGTTGGGTCAGTCAACACGTCATGTCATCTTGGCGAGGCTTGCAGGCTGTGTACGTTAGAGCACGTTTGGTTGTTTGTTGGTGGGTAGGCACGAACGTGTCTACAAATAGGGTTTTTGCTACAATATTGCCTCCGCCGCCCAGCTCGCTACACGCCTCGTCAAACGTTGCGGTGGCCCATGTCGACCTTTTCGTTACCTTCTGGATCTGGTACATCCATCCGTGAGTGTCGGTGATTCCAGACTCCTACCAACCACCCCTAAGGAAAAGTTTCCCGACGTGTGAACATGTACGCCGTCTTGGTCGCCGAAGTTTCTACCAAAGGCACACCAGGTATGATTGGTGAGTCGCTGTATGTATCCGTGGTTGCCCTTCGAGCTTTTCTTTAGGCAACGACACGCAGAAGTTTTGCACGATGCCTATGTGTACGTCTCGTAGTGCCAAACACTACTGGTACTCGCAGCCACACCATAGCGGAGACAGTTGCTCGCGAAGGTATGCGTTATATATTGCAAGATGACCGAGATGTTTGTCTCCCTCATGTGGCGTTTGCTTATTCGGCTTCTAGGCTCTGTCGCTGGCGTGGTGCCCGACCAGGTCCATGTCAATCGCCTTCGAAGACTGCCGACGACACTAGTGGCCAGAGGGAGGGATAGGTTGGGCACCAACTACAACCTAGGGGGGGAGGCCGAGTTCGACCTTGTACCCATTTTTTCTTAAGGCTTGCAGCCCGCCGTGTTGGTTGGAACAACGTCACTATTCGAGATACGGAATAACGTGCACACATTGGGCTGCCACTTCCCTACGACCTCCCCCCCCCCTCAGGTTATAGACGAGTGGCTGTCCCAACCTACCCACAACCTGCCGCCTCTGGCCACCACCAGTCAGTGTATGCTCGAGACTTCAAAACTGTGGCATCCAAAAACTCAGCATGATTATAAGGTGAGTCTAAGTTGCAATCTTGCCGCTGACCCAAGGATGCCAGGAAAAAATATTTTCTGACACCTATGTACCCTCCAGAGGCGCTGAGGGGGGGGAGGGGGGGTATATTAAAAGTATTAAAACATCCAAAAACTGTATTTTTTTGACTTTACTCGCAATTACGGCACCACTGATTTTTTCTGCATTTCGACCTCTCTCGGACGAAGGTGTCGTTTTCACTTTTCTGTGGGCGCCCTTGGCTGACCGCCAACGATTCGAACGACGAACATTCGTGAGCAGCATTGTTCGGGCTTGAGTTGGACCTGCCTACCACTGTGAATCCACCGTTCATTGCCCCCCCCCTCGTCAAGAAGACCAAAATCTCGCTTCAGACAAAAATTGACCCAAGAATAATACGCAAGGCTATTATTTAGGAACTGCTGTGTAGTCCACATGCGTAGCTACAGTACCTTCACCACCTCGCGCTAAATGTGTTCATCCCTCAATAAACCTGGTGGTGATGAAGGCGAGACTCCAGCTGCTGTCGTCTTGGCGACACCCACGCGGATTTCTGGTTCGCTCACCAACGAAAATCAAAGGTCACAAGAGGTAAGATACGCGGTGCGACGGTTGCCGTGTGTCCCTCCAGCCTACATACCCTTTATACTGGCTTGCCGCTACAATGCAACGCCATCTGACATACACCGAACGCTCTCCTCTTGAGTGGATCCAGATAGACAGAGGCACACGCATATGCATGTTCGTCTAGGCAAAGACAACTTGCCCACGTACAGATGTGCAGGGAAGTCAAACCCCCAACCCTGCCACTAACAACTTTTCAGTATGCAAACCCTCTCGGTCTGCGTACCCCCGTCGACAAGACTGCTGCACTGCTGCTTCAACAACTGGCTGACCTTCACCTCTCACCTCTCGTCTATTTAATTAGCACCACTGAACCCTCGGCTCGAACAATGATGGACCAAGAGAAGGATGGACATGAGGGGGCAAAGGTATGGCGATCCTGTGACGTGTTTTGACAGACTTGTCGTTTGGAGATTGGAGATGACTTGCACGTCTAGTCTACAGCAGTCTTCAGCAGCAGCAGTCCCACTCAGCAGGGTCGTCTATTGACAAGTATTGATGTTGTTGGGCGGTGCCAACCTCCGTCTATCCATCCATGCCGGGGAAAAGAGTACGCAGCTAATGTGTCTCCTACCATACCTAACGGTAGCAGCATGGACGTGCCGAAATCATAAGAGTTGAAGAGTCTCTTTGAAGGTATGTAGGTGGGGGCGCGGTATAGCGGAGAAATTGCCTCCCTCCAACGCAGCGTGGAAAAAGAATAAAATAATTTCAACCCGAGGTCGTCCAACCTGCCGCAGTACTCACAGCCGCCGCCGTGCTCACGCCGCTCGGCTTTTCTTGTGCATGCGAGATGCCTGCAAATCGTTTGTGGTGTGCGCTCTTTCAGCATGATAAGCTTGCAATCATGGATACGTTGATTTTGACCTCTCTGCTGTACGTAGGTTGTGCCGCTTCTCGGCTATCCCGTTCACCAGTGCTCGCACACAGCCGCACAAGTAGTTTACACAGCAGATGTTTAGACGGACTGTTTTCCTCACGACCGCCGTCGATTGTTCATTAATCAAAAGCAGGCGGATGTGGTTGGTGGTGCATCAGGCCCCTTGGCGGAGGTAGATCCGTTCGCAGACCTGCTCGAGCTCTCCTTTCCGAAGTCAGCCTCCAACACCGCTGGGGCGCCTCGCGCCAAACCCGCAGCTAGTGCAAGGTAAGACCTTTCGCTCTTGTTTTGAACGGTAAACGCCAATTACAGCTGTAGTCTAGTTCTCGTGACTATTTTGTTGAAACGACATTGCCGCAAAATTCAAACGCCTCGAATATAGTGAAGGGGGTCCAGACACGTGGGGGTTGTTGTTGGACGGATCTGTGAGCAGGTTCGCGCTGCGGATCTTTCTTATGGGATGTGTCGTGTGGAGGGCACACCTGGTTAAACTTCTCGTGAGACAGGGGGCAGCTGGCCCGGGTTCAGCGCGTCCACTGGATGTTGTCGGTGACAACACCCCGAAGGTAGACCTCCGACAGGTCATCTGACACGTCACAATCTACGAGCCATTCTGGGGTGACATGAACAGGTCACTCGGCTCCATCAGGCAGCATATCACCAAGTAAAGGCCCTGAAAATCGTAAGTTGGGCGGGGAGTACCTGGGCCAAAGACGGTGATTTGTCAACAGGGAAATCACACTCTGGTCGATCTATTAGTGGAAGCAGGTGCAAGACACCAGCTGTTGTTCACAAGGATACTTGGGCCGCTTCTGGGTGCCTACGACTGCTATGTACTACGTGTGATGCCCTCACTCATCAACGTTCAAGATATTTTTTCGAGAAGTTGCGGATAGCCAATTCACCAGATAACTGCTTGGAATACACCGGAAGACACACATTCTTTATCTGGCAAGTCTACAAGCGAGGACGGTTCGTTGCAGTCAGTTTACATCACAACGGGGCCGACACCTTTTGTTTCAAACTACTGTATGTACAGCCCTATGCAAGCACCATCAGCCCAGGGAGAAGTGGCTCCCGTCATGACAGGGTCTCTCGCTGCGAAGAAGAGGAAGTCACAGGTGCGCGGCTAGGGTGGGAAGTCCTCGGCTATGTATCGTAGCACCACCTACCGTAGGCTCCTTCGAGATTCGATGCGAAAAGAATAAAGCCAGTTCGTTGTGATACTACGTATGCATAAATCAGTATCCTGTGCGTTTTGTTGTTTGGCTGAGCCGCAGATTATAGTTTCCAATGCATATACTTGTAGCGCGTGCACAACGTATGAGGCGTTTGGACATGCTTTCGATCACACTGCCTGGCGATGTCCTCCTGCGTCCCGTCGTCTGCAGGAAAGTCGGCATAAGAGAGACGATTTCCTCAATCAGATGACCAACTTCCTGGAAGGCATCGAGAGCAAGACGAGGGCGGATGTGATTCCCCCTGAACCGCCGGTCTCCCTGGCACGTGCCGAGACCTATACATCAACAGCGTTCCCTCCTGCGGCCACTGAGAGTGTGTCCGGCAAGCAAGTCTTGTGGGCTAACGCTGTGCAAGACCGAAGAGCGTCTTCAGGAGCTGCCAGCGCAAGTTCCTCGCTGATGCAGGAAGACCTCCTTGGTGAGACCGTACGAGCCAAGTTGACCCAGGTCGTACGTGACACATCGTAGAACAGCAAAACCCAGCGACAATGCTTGATGATCCAACGAACCTATCTCACGATGTGATGTTCCTTCTAGGGAGTGTAATGATCTTGCCAATTCAATGCCTGATCTAAGAGCATGTGGGAGCCTCAACCAAAACTGGTGCCCAACATCGTATTCTGTCGTATTCTGCATCGAGGTGTTGCACCTATCCTGGGGAGGAGGGTCACCCACGGTAGGCGTTGCCAACGTTTTCCGTAGCGCAGAGCACGATGCCGAAAACTGCTCAATGGTTTTCCGCGGCCGTTTGATGTAGTCCTTCCTGTCAGTTATAATTGCCTCTCATCCCTTGATATCTGCTGATATCGCATCTCCTTCGCCGCAAATGCTTGACTGAGTGACTGTTACCCTTCCTACAGAGGACCCTTTCCTGCGAAAAGCGCTTCCCTCGGAAAGTACCAAGGCACACGGAGGGCTACGGGCAGCGATGATTGGTGCGGAGAAAACCGTATCTCATCCTCGAGGCAGCTTGTTCGACGACGATGACGTTGGCTTGGAGGATACTGGTCCGGAGGAGGAAGAAGACGAGGGTCAGAGTGGGCGCCAGGGAAGCGTACTCACATCGGACCCAGTGGACTCTCCGCTCCAGCGCATGGTGAGTGGGTCACAGTCAGCCTAGTGCGCGGGCTTTCGCACGACTAGCTTGTCTTTGATGTGTGCGGATTGGCGCGTTCTGCTTGCTGACGTGGGTAGTCACAACGCAATGCTTTTCTCACCTGGCTCCATCTGGTCTTGTGCTGCATCGTTTTGTTCATATATTAACACAGACGTCGAGCCCTCTCCCCTTTTCGGCACCAACCCATGATGTGCGAGCCTCGCTAGCTCAGGTGAGGCTTGCCACTTTTGTGGCTGTGCTTTTGCTACAGAGGTTGGCTGCGGACAAGTCTGATGACTCACAATGGTGCTTCGATGTGGGTCTGGCTGTTTTGTGTGTATGTCTTCGCGGCGCAGAAAGCGAAAGGAACTAGATAGATATGTATACCATAACGTAATAGTGTATGCTCCAAGGACAATGAGAAGACATGTTCTCTTGTGCTTGATCCCTGCAAAGTGGAAGCCCAACTGGTGTATGTACTACGCCAAATATGTGCTCGGGTGTGTCCTTTGCCAAGGGTCGCTCGAGGAGCAAGTCCAAGCCATCTAGGGGCTTGGACCTGGAAGAAGTGCGCAGGCGCACCTCTCTCCTATCGGGCGGGTCACGAGCACCCCCCCCTTCCGTCCCCGCCCTGGCACGCCCGGCCGCAGCCTCTCCCCGCCCCCCCCCCGCTGCTTCGTCGTATTTCGATGGCGGCTGGGGGCCACAACAACCCGCAGCACCGTCTGGCGAGGTGCCCCCACACCCTCTACATGCACCCGCGGACCCTCTCTTCACTGGAGGAAATTACTTCAACGAAGATCTCCTACGGGCGCGAGGGGAGCGCAGCTCGAGGACGGGGTTGGACGAAGGGCACACGAGTGGCCGCGGGGTTGGGCGGGGAGGCTGGGCAAGCGGTGACGCCTTGAAGGACTCGGCCGGGATTTTTCTCAACACAGCCAGGTCAGCCGAACGCTACAACAGCGCCGGCGTTTGGAAAGGGCTCCGATGAACAGCACAGTGTTGCCATACGGCCGTCGTGTAGTCTGGCATGGCACGCTTGTGTGTGTGAGGAGATAGTCCGTGTTGTGGTACACGGTTCATACAGACCGTTCTCTGGATGGCGTTGCAAACTGCTGTACTTCCGTCGTCACAAGCCGGATGTTAGCTTTGCGGTTTGTTGTTGGTTGGAAGAATTCTTGTTTGGTTTGCAAACAATCGTAGAATTTGTGTTTGCAGGTTGCTTGGAAGAGGACGGCAAGTTCACCGCGCTTGACGACGGATGCCGTCTATCTAATGTGATGTGTGCTGGATGGGGGTCCCAGGGACGGTGCAAAAACGCTTTTACAGGATGCGAAAGCCGGGGTGGACGCGGTTGGTGCTAGCTGGCAGAGTTCCCGCGATGAAAACGGGCAGCAGAGAGTTGCTGGCAGGCCACCGCGAGGATCGCGGCAAGAAGTCGAGGGCGAGAGAGAGTTCGAGGTGGGTTCAAGAAGAGAGCCCGCCACACAAACTCACTGTCGAGGCAAGGCCGACGATAGGGGTGTGTGCTACCGGGAGAGGGACAGGGACAAAGGGTGCGGCTGTTGTTGTTGTTGTTGTTGTTGTCTGGGTCGCGTGTCAAGCGCGTGGTTCGTTCCTCAAGCTGTACCTACAGTCCATAGGTCTCTGGTTTGCTTTCATCTTCCGGCACGATGTTCCCCAACTTGTTGTTCAATCGCCCCCGTAATGCAAGGTGCTGGCCACGTTTCAATTGGGTTAAGTGCAACTCGCCAGGTTCACCGCATGTGGTTGCCATGGAATTCTCTCACCGGACAGTTTGCTGGACGCAGCTTGTCTCAAAACGATACCCACTGGTGACACACCCAGGTCACGTTTGGAGAGGGGCGGTTTGGATTCACTCTGTTTCGGGAAGATGTTGGTTCAAGGAGAGGACAAGGCGTGGTGTGCAAGGTACACACGGGGAGCACGGCTCATTCGCTCGGGGTCAGCGAGGGTGATGCGGTGACTGGCGTCAACAAACAGCGGTGAGAGTCGTGCTTGTCTTCCTTATTGCCGCCATGACACGTGTGATGGCGAGGCATTCACCGCCGAAGTCTAGGGCTAGGGTGAGGCATCGCAGTGCTCGACATAGGCCGCGGCAGCCAGAATCTTTTCGCTTGCAATTGACAGACGCCTCTTTGCCTTTCCATGATCGCAAAGGTATGAGACCTACGACGACGTTATGGCAGTACTTCCAAAGCTTCCACGGCCTGTTCTAATAACGTTTTCGCGTGGAGGAACCAAGCACTCCGCCGAAGGGCGTAGTGTGGCTGCCAGACGAGCATCAACAACTTCCGAGGATGTACAGGTGACGACTTGACACGATTGAGGTTCTTCCTAGAGAGGTTGATGGCAGCAATGGACGTTGCGACCGGTTTCTTGTTGCTCGGTTGCCTTGTTTGCCAAAGCGTCATGTACTTTGTACGGTACGACGCCCTGTTTCACCACTCACGTTCTAATTTTACCACGTACTGCTGTAGCCTATTTTGTTTTGGCATGCGGTGGCCTTTGTCTCTCTACGCTGAAACGCTCAAAATTTATCGATACCAAACAACGTGGATGCGTGATCAGGGTGGAGGAAACCCGCTGGAATGGCTTGCCAAGCTCAACCCGTTCGACAAGGGAAGGCGTGACGAAGAGGATGAGCTACGAGGCGAGCGTTAGTCGTGCGTACGGTATTGGCCGCCTCTTTCAGCAACCTTGTACGAAACTCACTGTGCTTTCCAACGCCGATCTTTGCAGCGGCTCTACTGGCACCTCTGTGGTTTTGGCTGTTGGACATGATAGCGGGGGCGTTTTAGTGGTGAAGAAAGCCTCGGGAATTTAAAGGAATTCGATGGGATTATCAGGTGCGTTTTTTTTGCGTAGCGAAAGCGTGTGCTTCCGATATTGACTGATGTGATTTTGCGCTTGCCTGTGCTCGGTGTTGTCGGCATTGTGTGGTGCTCTCCTTTGGCTTCCTGTACGATCGCTGGGGCCGCCAGCCTCAGGAAAAAGTCAAGTGGACAGCAAGGTATTGGCTTCGCGAGAGGTAAGAGTGCAGCTGGCACAACCCCTGATGATGAGATTGCCTGCGTCGTTTGCTTTGCCACTGGTCTATTGGTCCATTATCGCGCTGTACGCGTATGATCATTGACCCTGTCACAGCAGTACAGGATCAGTTGTACATTCACAATATCTAATGCCAGCATCACGCGTGCCATGTACAGTTTACACAGCACGGATCCACGGGGGAAGTTTTCGCTAGAGGGGTGCGAGGAGGTGTGTTTTCGTGGTCCTACTACGGGACGTCTGACGGCATCGAATCCAACACGAGGGACGCGTACACGGAGCACGTCATGAGATGTCAGTGGGGAAAATCAGTACACACAATGCACGAGATGTCGTGGATGGTTGCACGGAGGTGAGCATGGCTTAGAGGCATCGGGGTTGAGACCTGCTCGAAGGCTTCACATTTGTACCTGTTATCGAGGCCGTGCTGTCCACGTCAGACTTGGGCAATACAGGCCTGGCGTTTGTCGTCTGTGGCGACAAGTGCATTTGTACACCAGGTAAAACTACGGCGGGCTGATGCTCCTGCGTTGCAACGTCGACAAGATGCTGAAGGTTGCCGTAGCGGTGCCACTTCCCCTGTTTTTGTTGCTCCCTTGAGACCCCCGTCTTGCGCTATCGTGCCTGCGGGTCCACAGGTACCGAGAATTTGACGCGTTGGACCTTGACCTCCGTGACGCGTACCCCGACCGGAAAGATGCCCTCCCAAGGCTTCCCCCCAAGGTCGGTGCATGGAGGTGGAGGGAAACAATCTACCGCTGACAGTACACACAAATGGTGCAGGACGTCGACGAGAATGGGAAAGGGAGCGTTTCTTGCGACTTGCATGTTAGGCTGTAGGACCATGTTTCACTTTTATACATGTCGTTGTCATTTCGAAACGCTCAATGTTGCCCCGCAATCGAACGTATGCATCTCTCCGACTAAAGGAGTTTTTCAAGATGGCACCAGACGTGGTTGAACGCCGAGCGAAGGGACTGGAGTTGTACATGACCACGCTTATCCGAAGGTTTCCCGATATGCTTGCGTCCTCCCATCTTGACAGGTGCGGTGTTATATATAATAGTAGAAGTGGGAAGTTCTGCTGCTTGGAGAGGGTCTCAGGATGCAGATCGTTTTGTTTTCATACCCGAGAAGTTGAGTTAAAGAAAATTGCGCAGAGGTTCAGTCCTCGCGGCCTCCGACATTTGGACGGAAGTTCCAAAGTTGGAGGGGGGAAATACATGATACCGTTCTGTGTTACCAGGCTTTTGCGTCCAAAACACACCGAATCGTGTAGCTGACGTCATAATACATAGCATGACCGACTTAACGCACACACACGATCGCTCCCCTGGCAGATTCCTTACGATTTCGGAGCGCCTCTCGACCCTGCAGACTCCGACGGCAGTTGGAAGTAGCAGCCCAAGGTTATCGTATAGAAATCTTGGTGCGAATGGATCGTCCTCCAACGTTTTTCCTGCCCACAGCCCGGAATCGAGGTCCTCATCCCTGGTGGGGACAGACTACATCCTAAATGTAAGCGAGCTTGCTTGGTGACTCTGTGCTTCGGATCCTCTCGGGGACTTGGCGTGGTGCTCGTACAACAAGTCCACATCTGCTGCTCTCTTGGTGCTAGTGTCCCGATAAAATATACGAGGAGAGACTCCTGTTTGAATTGAAGGGGCATGTGTATAAATCAATACAACCAAGCGAACATCATCGCGAAGATGGACAATCACAGGCTTGCAAATTAGGATCGACTTTGCTTCCCGAGACTGTCCTCTGAGTCAACCACCTACCTCCGAGCCTGCACACGAGACAGAAGGTCTCCTATTTTTTCCGACCCAACACGATGGTCCCGTAAATTATGTGGAGGTTGTCGCTTCACGTCCCCGAGTACCGGCCCGTAATTTGTTTTCGTACATTTCGTATTTCCATCGTGTGTGCGGTGCAGCTCATGTCTTCCGAGGAGGCTTGGAGATTGTCCCAGGCAAGACGTTCCAGCCCTGTGGATGTGGCTTTCGCAGAAGATCTTGTGCACGAGCTCGAGGACCACATTTCGAGAATCCCCCCAGACGTGAGAAACAGCCTAACAGGTGTTGGTTGCTATTTGAATTGTTTCGCTTCAAGGCATGGTCCACATAATGATTAGACCCCCCTCCAGCACGAACCAGCTGCCGTGTCACGCTCCTCACTTTGTGCGTTGTTTGCAGGCACACCTTCTGTCGGACGAGAAACTCTACGGTCTGGTCGCGCGCTGTCAGAAGGCTTGGCCCGGGTTGAAAAGTGCAGCTGCGGCGGCATCTGGCGCGTCGTCACCGACGCTCTTGCCGCGAATCGTGGAGTGCGACGAGGGCATGGAATGTGCTTTCGAAAAGCTAAGGGCTCTCTTGACCAGCCGCGGTTACATCGGATGAAAGGCGCCGATATAAGTTGCAGTAGGTGACGTCGTTGAAGGCGCGCTTGGTTCATGAATTCTAGAAGATAAGCCTAGAAAGAAAGAGCCACAAAGGACATACAGCAGTAAGTGTCCCGACACAGTGCCGGTATGTGTCCAGGCGATTTGCCCAGCACTATACCGGGCACCGGTAGCTGGTGAAACGTTGCTGCTGCCTTTCAACCGTAGACCGTGCTTCCCGATAAAAGTTCACCTCGCTATCAAATTATTATGCGGTCTATTCCAAGAAGGCCGTGGCACTATTCAGGCAAAACCTCAAAGACCCTCGACAGCGAAAGAAGACGCTCATGCACGCACCCGATGTACATGGAGGAAACACATGGATGGATGTCTAGTACTCCCTACATGAGCACACAAAAGCAGATGCAACCTAAGAAAGGGGTGAACAAGTTAACGAACTCCCCTGTTCCTTCTATAAAAAGCTAGAGAGAAGACCAAGCCTTGAGAAGCAAGAAGAACGACTGGCCAACCAAAATACGTCCTTCTCAGTGCGTCACAAACAGAAAATGTTTCTCAAGGCCGTGAGAGGGTGTAATGGAGGGAGGCTGAGCTATTCTCAGGATAAAAGACAGAAATGGTAGCAACAGAGAGGAGAACTGCGTGACTGCCAAGGCTTGCTACTTTGAACACGCGTTCGTTTCGGAGTGTTTTCATCCCCTTTTGAAGTATTTTATTTACCACCACACTCTTCTAATATTTTCCCACTATTTTCGGGCTTTCATGTCGAGATTCTGCGCCCCTGCGTGAGGCGTTTGTTGTGAGGAAGGTCATCTCGCTCGAAACTCTGGTTGTTCCCCTCAACGCCGTATTTCCCTCCTGCATCATCACTGCTATCCTTGGCTATCCTTTCCATATCCTTTGTCACTGCAACCATCTTCGCTCGCCTCACTACTGAAATCCCAGCCTTTTGGTGAAAACCTGGTCGATCGGTAAACCGTGAAATTTGAAGACGTCACGCATACTGAGAGAAATCGAGCTATATTTGTAGCTCGAAGGGAATCCGTCTCCGAATCCTGTTGGCGTGGAAGGCTTGACGCGAAAAAAGGCTGTGTGGGGGGTGTGAACCGGCGCTATTGGAGGGGTTCAATAGTGCCTGAACCGGCACTATAGCGGGCAGCCCTCAATAGTGCCGGTTTGGCACTATTCAGGCCTGTGTCTGTGTCAAGAAAACTTACCGGCTATAACGGACTTTGGCACTATTCAACAGGCACTATATCGGGAAACCTACTGTATATTCATTCATGTCTCTGCAGGCGAGTTTGTTTGAAGCGAGTTGCTCCAAAATCTCCGCTGGTGGAACACAAGGTTGTGTACAAAACGCTACGCCCATCCAACATACTGCAGACATCTTCTCCAAGGGCAACAAGTCGTATATCGTGGCCTTTTCACTCGCCTGGTTGTTGGATTCTAGAAGACCAGCCTAGGAAAGAGACACAAGACATTGATTCGCTCATGTCTCTCTGCAGGCGGAGGTTTGCTTGAAGCAAGTTGCCCCAAAATCCCTGATGATGGGAACAACTGATTCTGCGCAAAACGCTACGCCCATTCCAACATCATACTGCTGGCATCCTCTCCAGGGGCAACAAGCCCAAGTAGCATGGCCTGGTCAGGTCAGCTCCTCACAACGGTATCGTTTGGATTCCATATGATTCGGTAACGAAGCCACAATGAGAATCCAGGTTGAAGAGCGCCCATGCGCAGTAGTCCGCTGCAAGGCGAAAAGACGGCCGAATCAGGACGAGGAGGGGGAAGGCAAGGGTTATTTTTTTCAAGCGTGGGTCGTCGCCGGGCTGGCCATGAGATGCATCCACCGCGTTGCACCCCTATAGAACAACGAATGCGGCCAAATGTAAGAGATCGCCCAAAAGCTTACGACCACGCACGATGAAGGGGTAGCACGACGTTTTCGGTGATCGCAACTATTTGCGGCAATCAACCGGGTCGCTCAGGTGGTGTAGTTGGCTACCTCGGCTAGGTTGAGAGTTGGAGTCTCTCGGCCAGGTGTGCTTCCCTGCACTTCGATCCAATTCCTCCAAGAGACCGTTACGGTCTCCAGAGGTCTCACAGAACGGTAAAAAAAAATGTGCATGGAATGATCACGTTCAGCGCGAAGCTCCGAACCACGCACTTTTTTGACCCGAATGCCCTAGGCGCGAGGGACAAGACCATCGACAGTCCTGCACTACTTTAGACACCCCTAAGCATGTTTCAGCTTGATTGGGGCCTTCGCGTTGAAGTTTGGATGTTGCGCTGACCGGCCTCCTCAAGCATGAAATACGAGCATGCACCAGGTGCTTCCCGCACCGAATTGCTCCGATCTCGATGAATTGGAGCCTAAACGTTGCCTATCCTCCACCACATTGAAGCCCCGTCCAATCTACAGCTGAATTGACAAGTCCCTCGACGCTGGAATAGCCATGTGTCGAGCACTTTTGCCTGCCAACGGGAGGTTCGGGCCACACCGCTGCAACCTTACGCGGAATTTATTCCGCCGCATGTCGCACGCACACATCAACAAATTGATGATTGATAACTCTGTCTTTCCTCGTCGAACGTACCCAAGCCATAAATATGCATCCACTGCACAAAAAGTTCGATCTCGAACAACTATTGCGTGCATACAGGTGTCTACCTGCCATCAAATTCCAATCTTCGAGGCCGGGATTAGCCTGCCAACGACAGGGTCGGGGCACACCTCTACTCTTCACCTGCCCCGCGGAGGCTGCTTTTCCGCTGCCGCGTTTGGCCGTTACATACATTTATTTGTTATTGATTTTTCGCGCGCGCGAATAGAGGGACTTCGACTATCTTCGCCTTCAGGGAATATTGGCGGCATAATATGTGCTCTCTTCTCTAGGATATTTTTGTTTGTCAATTTTGTCGCGCCGTTTAGAGAGACCTTATGGTTGCTAGAGGCATATACGGTAAGAGAAACGGTCGGCCAAGCTTTGACAGAAAGGAGCGGCTTTCGTGTGATGTTACGGCATGCGCGTTTCTGTTGGTTGTTCGTTGGTTTGTAGAAACACCATTCTGCAGGTCAGCATTGGGACGACCATTGATAAAATACACCATGACATCAAAAAGCATCATCTATCGGCATTCTTCGTGCATTTACCACATTATTATCTACCTCCTTCTCACACCTGAAGCAGTGCATACCACCAGAAAAAAACTCCTAGAGGACCAGCACGGTTGCCCGAGGCAAGGTGCGATACATGGATAAATTATTTTGTTCGTGAGTAAATCTGAGCAAAGGAACTGCAGGGGCCCTTCCAGCTTCAACAAATCAAGACATGACCGCGGAGGAAAGCTTCTGTTTGACCCCGGATCGCAGCTCGTGTGAGAGAGGCAAAGGCCGTTCGGTAGGTAGAACTGCGAAGAGACCGCTACGGCCTCTAGAGGTCTCACAGAACGGTAAAAAAAAAAGTGTCTATCTGATACGTTCACTCCGAAGCTCCGAACCACGCACTTTGTTTTAGCCTAACGCCCGAGGCGGGAGGAATCAAACCATCGGCCGTCCTGCACTCTAGATGCCCTCAACGAGATGCCTCCTGCGTTAACGTTTGGCTGTGACGGTGACCGGCCCATCCATCCATGCATCTATTGTACGATAACTCCGATCTCGACCAATTTGCGCGTGCGTGTAGATGCCTGCCTGCCATCAATTTCCAATCTACAATGCGGGGCACACCTCTGTCACCTGCCCCGCGGAGGCTGCTTATTCCGCCGAGTTTCGGTGGTTACATGTATTTGTTATTATTTTTACGCGCACGAGCATATATATATGTTTGCTGGCTCCTTTGACAAAATATTTTCTCGGTGTATCATCGGGTTCATCAATTTTATTCTTCTCTCGGTGGACCGGCACGAGCGGACACCTTACTTCTTCGCTTTGAACTGGGATGAGCGGTCGTGTCGTGCCCGTGGTGTGCTGTACAGGAGCGTTGGGCCGTCGCAATCGTTTTAGCGTGGCATCACAGCGGTAGGGAGCGTGAGTTGTGTGACGTACGTATGTACAAGTATGGGTTGACTCAATTTTCCGCGCACATCACCATCATCATCTGTCGGTGATCCGTTCACCCGCGTGTGACATCGGACGCGGTAGGATGCAACAAAATCAAAGCGGGCGTGCTTTGTACGCAGCACCGATTGATTGTGGTTGCATGCATATGCGAATCTTATTCTCGTCAGTACTCTCTACCTCAGATTGAGTATTAGCCCCCATGGTTGTCTGTCTTTGCTTACCGTTTTCTTCTTGACCAAACCGTCGCCGTAAGGATGCAACAAGAATTAATGCACGCGACTTACATTCTTTCACACAGGTACTGTATTGATTGGTTGTGTGCGAACCTTCATCTCGTCTGCATTTTCTACATCGCCTTCTAAAAGACACCAAGGATCTCTCGAGTGATAACTAACGTTGAGTTCAACTGAATTTCCGCGATTGAAACGCCCGGTGGGAACGAGAGACCACAAAAAAATAAACGAAAACCTCTTAGAGGACCAGCACAGTTGCCCGAGGCAAGCTGCGATAACAAGTGCTACAACTGGACCGGTAGATACATACTGCCCAAAACGTGTTCCATCAGCAGGGAATCTTGCAAGCCAGCCTACTCGAAAGAGGGAGTCGTTAATCGTCCTTGACAGACATTCGGGAGATGTGACTTTTTAAGGGACAACAGAGAAAATACGGCTAACTCTGGAAAGCATGCCATCAGATTTCGGTGAGGAGGTCAACCATCAAGGAGCTAGTGCGTCGTGCAGAGGGGGTGGCGGGCAGCCACAGTTCAAGGAGAAACCACCGATTCGTAAACACTGCGATGCAATGCTTCTGAGATCGCCGTAAAATGCGCGTGCACCGGTATCTCGAGTGTCCGCTGAGATAAAAAGGGCTCTACACAGGTGGTGAGCTATACATGGCGGCACAGATCATCTGACCTGCAGTAACACAGCATACAGGACAGCGGTATAAAATGATCGAAGAGATACGTTTGAGTAATCGCTTAGAACATCACACACGGCACGAGCACCACGAAAGATCTCACCTTCGAAAACAATCTGAGACGCTAGGGATTCGCCAGCAGCGTCCAGCGTGTCTCCGTGGGCCACCACCAGCACAGGACTATCACGCAGTTGCTCTTCACGCACTTTCGCGATAGTGGCTATAAAACGCTGTTTTGCTTCTATTCCGCTCTCCTCCTCTGGCGGCTGTTCCCCGATTATTCTTTCTAACTGCACTCCTGCTCCGAGTGCCGCGCGCATGTCCGCTTCCTCTAGGTAGCTGAACGCCGGGACCGCCTCCTTCGTTGCTAAGGTGCCATCCGATCGCTCCTCGCTGTCCAAAGCCAGCTCTGCGATCTCCTTGCGCACCTTGTCCATGCGTTCTCCTACTTGCAAGTGTACCGTAACACTTGCCACGCCTAGCGTCCGGGCAACCACGCCGGCCGTCTGAAGGCAACGTCGGAACGGAGAGCAAACTATCACGGTTTGCGAGCCCATTCCGAGCCGGCCGAGTGCCTTCGCTTGTCGAGCGGGAAGATCGGTGTCGACTATCGGAGGATCGTAAGGCCGGAGCGCCCTGTCAGGCCAAGGTACCGCCGCTAACTCGTCCCCGTCGCCACTCTCCAAGCCCTTGCTTCCGTCGCTGACCGCCTTTTTGGCGACATCCTCGTCGCTCCCGCTACCCGCCGTGATTGCCCCGAGCATTCGTTGTCGCTCGAATATGGCGTCGTCCAGACGAGCCGAGTGGCGCATCACGGCCAGGGGGTGTTCCGATTGCAGCTTTCCTCGTTTGGAAGGAGCGAATCCCTCCGGAGAGTCAAGAATCCATTCCTCTGCCGGAGAACCCATACCGTTCTCAGACGACATTCTCTTTGCGCCGATCGTGGCCACCCCCTCGTTCCAGATACCAGGTTCTACCTCATCCCTGTCGTCTATCCCCTGGCGCGCTTCTTCTTGATAGCCTCCCTCCTGGAAAGCCCGTGCGTGGCCAGTCCCGTTCTCTCTTTCGTGTGGCTCTTCGAGCCCGTTCGCATCGGCCTGATCTTCGGGGAGATGTGTTGTCACTGTTTCGTCTGGGGCGGGCCTACCCTCCGGGTGCGCCAGGGCAACCGCCTCGGCGATTTCTTCTGTCACTGGCATCCTCCCGCCGTTGCTCTTTCCATCCTCGGCACGCACATGCAAAGGCTCTTCCGGTCGCGTCTCCATCGGAAAATCTGAGGGGGTGGAGGCGGTTCGGTTTCAGGTGTCAAGGGGACATAACAAGGATGCCATTCCCGCATGCACCCAATCAGCTGATATTGCAATGATGACTTCTTTCTCTCTTCATCCCGCACCACCATCTACATCGGAGGTTTCCCTCTTTGTTTCTCGCTTCTCTGGCATTAATCGTCTCAAAGACCACATCTGGCGGGCTGCTCAACACGGTACGGTTGTCAGGAGGCATCTAAGACGGTTGTTCGTAATTGAAGTAAAAGGAAACCTCGGCCTCATGTGATGAATTTTATGCACGCTCGTGTTTAACCCCTTTGGGGCTAGGTCTTCTTTTTCTGAAGGGAAATGTTCTTCCGGACAAAACAACAGAAAGGGAAGAGAGTGTGCGGGAGAGAGAGACACACACAAGTACAGCAGAAACAACTTCTGTAGACGCAACAGCTATCTCCACCCATAGGCCATGAGGGCAGTCCGCGACAGGACGGTGGACACAGACAGTATCATGGAAGGGTTGATGCGTGGTCGCGGTGCGGCCAGTAGCGCAGTTTAGGCTTGTAGACCTCGAAAAGATCAGTCGTCAAGCCACCTAAACTACTCTAGTTTCAGTATATTCAAGTGATCAGTGGAAACGATCAGTGAGAGGGCTTGTAGACCCATAGCTGTTTTTTGTACTTCTGTACTTCTCTTTCCCCTCCCCAATGTGAGCCCTGCCGGCTCACTACAGCTCCTGTGATTTTCGCGATTCCCACAAGCACGCAGGCTCACCAGCACACACTTTACCTTTGCATCAGTGGCTCTCTAGGTTCGGGCGAGGGTATATGTGGGGCTATGATGATAGTGTATATGTTACTACTGTATGTTGATACTGCTGCTGCTGTGTAGTATAGCTGCCGACACAACGACTGCTGGATCGTGGGAGTATTACGATTTTCAAATTTGGAGAATATGTAGCATACCACGATATCCTGGCCTGGTTGGGCTTGAAATGCCCCCTTTCGCTGTCCTCCTGCTTTTGCTTTAGTGGCTTCCTAGATTCGGGCGAGGGCATCTATGTGGAGCTATTGATGTGTCTCCCTGTGAAAGGATATGGGGAGAGATTCGTGGTGGCATTCGTATTTAGAGCAGTGTGCATTTTTTTTATTTTGCCGTTCCAGGGACCTTTTTTCCGCTGGCACCAACGTCTTTTCAATAGTATCGGGTAACGCGGTCGACGCGAATAATAAAGACACACCTACCTATTGACTTGCCAACACCTGGCGTGGAGGGATACAGGGCGGCAACTCCATGGCATGCCACAACACCATTTACAAATGATCAATCAATCATCTGTCAGGACGCCTGTAGACCGAAAAGGGTAATGGGAAAACATGATGTTTGACATACACAAGACCTTACACAACTCGGACTCTTCGCGAACCTGTGTCAGCTTTCTTAAGCCCGTGATCCTTTTCCCGTGGGGGTCGATGCCGATTTCTCCGTGGTGTCGACGATTGATCGACCTCAGCAGCGCCCTCCGTAGCCTCGGCGGCGGCACAATCTGACGCAAGAGGCTTTCTGGCAGGAGGTACTTGGCTCGGAGCATGCCCACCGGTCACGGCAGCTCTTGACGCAAGCTCCAGCGGTGGAGAGGAGGTTTCGGCGGCCAGTTCCTCCTTTGGCTTAATCCATGTGGTGTCGCTCACGTAGGAAAAGTTCTTTTTCTTCTTGCTCCCTGGGAGGCGCGGCGCTCCAGACGGCGATACGTGCCCTGCATCCTTTAAGATCTGTGTGTTCATGGGCGACTTCGCGTTGAGACCTTCGTTGTTTTTTTTTTCGCGATTCACACGCCGGCTGCCCGCACTGCTAGCAACAGGTACAGCATCCAGAGGCGGCCCTTTTCTGAGCGCGTCGCGGTCTCGGCTGTGAGCAGGAGTGCTAAACGTGGAATCCACGTCGCCGACGACATCCAGTGGCTGTCGAGGAGAGTTTCCATCTCCTTGTGGTCTAGGAAGGTCTCCCTCCAACACTGGCACATCGTCCTTAGTTAACAGGCCTTCGCTGCGTGAAGATGTTGCCGAATCCAACGGCGCATTGTCCCCGCTTGATACGACCTGTGGGTACTCCTTGCCAAGAGGTTTTTCCTCCGAGCCTTGAACATCGTTCTCGTCGCAGTTTTCTTGGCTGGTTTGTGACCGCCTAACCGAGAGAGAGGGTATATTATCCGCAATTGACACAGGCGGTATCTGCTTTGAGGATTGTTCGGGTTTCATCGGCTCGAGATCGTCGGACTGCGGAGCATCTCCGCCTTCCGCAGCCTCCTCTTTGTATTCCGTCCTTGTTTTCAAAACAGGCGATGGACCCGCGTCTTCGAAACCAGAATCGTCGTCGTCTTCCGCGGTGTCTTCGAAACCAGAGTCGCCTGAATCCTCGTCCTCGCTGCTGCTGCCGCTGTTTGTGCTGTTGCTGTCCGATTCGTCGTCCGAGAATCCGTTTCCTGTTCGATGCAACCGTGGAAGAACGACCATTATCAATATCCACACACACTACAATAATTGTGTCTGTGTAAGGAGCTTGTGAAACAATCAGATGGCACGAGCAGCAGTAGGACACGAATACCTCATTGGGTAGAGTACCCGCGATGCTGCATGCACATATGCACACACTCGGAAAAACTACCTACAGGTCTAGTCTAGGGTGCTACAGGCCGGGCAAGCATGATACACACAACGGGAGAGAGAGGTAGGAACAATTTTCTCACCTGGAGGCTTGGGTTCTTCGTAGCCTCCGATCTTCAGCGCCAACCTATCGACTTGATCTATCATGCTCCCAAGCCACGATGGTTTCTCCCCGTCGCCCATATTGGTGGTGGCACTGGCTGGTCGGGAGGAAAGAGGGACAGGAGGAGTGTGAGGCGAAAAAAATAAAAATGTCGGGAGTTCATAAGTAGAGCGAGCAGCATCCCGGAAAAATAAATAAATGCAAGAATAACGTCAAATCGCCGGGCGCGCGCAGACGTCGACCACCCGACCACCCGACCAAGTATATCCAAACAATCCCGCCGCTAGCATGACACGTGCGACGGGCTCTCTTTCTCTCTCTCTCTCTCTCTCCCCCCCATCTATCTCTTTATGTATATATGTCTCTGGACGCACATACACGGAGAGAGAGTCGATTTTCTCCTCTCCCTCACGCTAGCACCTGTATGTAGCAAAGCTATGGATGCGTCGGCGTGCATGAGGAACATGTAGAACCGGCAACAGCTTTCCAATGTTTGACTTTCGTGGCGGTGATTATCGTGGGGGTACGGCCCCGCCTACCTTCAAACATCCCGAGCATCCTCTAAGGTGATGCCTTCATGCGGGATGATGCTGTTACTGCAGCAGTAGTACTACATGTAGTGGGATCGTAAACATTGCGGCATAGGAACAGACCTTCTTGTTTCATTTGTGCCGGTGAACTACAGAACGCTATAGAGGTTGGACAGGAGAGAAATCACCTTGGAGGAAAGCTTGGAAAATGTTGCCCGAGAAGTGTGCGTATGTTGCATGAACTTTTTTGTATGGCAATCTTCAAACATCACATCCGCATTTATTCATTATTCCTGTGCCGTTCTTGGTTTGATGCTGACTGGCGATGGAAGACCCCCCGCCACGGACCCACACCGGTATTGCGAACAAGACGGAGGGGCAGCAGCCCTGCCAACGACGCCTGTCTTCCGCGGTCAGCGAGGAAAAGGCGGGGGGAGCACGGCGGCGTATAAACATAGCCACCATCAGTCTCGTAGCGGATTGGGGAAGCGAGGGCCAAAGGGAAGGAGGCCTTATGATCCCATGGGGCCGAAGACGCGACCAGCGTCGCGCCAAGTGCTGTCAGATTTGATGGATCTCAACCTTGCTCTTAAGTTTGACAAGATGGGGAAACAAAACAGCACAATACAACCCGACGAACAACCACAACAGTCTTATGCTGGGTTGACCACCCGATTTGGTAGAAGGCACGACGGAGGGGGGGCAAGGGCAGCAGGTGAGAACGCATGCCCTTGTAGCGATTCTCACAGTCAGGCACAGCTCGGGAGAAACTGTAGTAACGTTTCAATGGATGAGCCGGCACGTAAAAGGAGTTGCCCACCCTTTTTGGAAAATGGTTCTGAATAGTTTGATAACAAAGAAAGACCACCCATTTACCTTGCCCACGTGTGCACGACGATGGTCATCGTTCAGAGGCGGAGTCATCGTCGACACTTTTCTCCGACAGACAAGCAAGGCAAGAATCGAAGTGAGTACCATGTACGAAGCACCATTTTATCCTTCTTGACATGTTCGTGACACTTGACTATGCTCGCTGACAGCTGTGTAACGCTTCGCAAGTCCTGGTTGAAGGACGTCGTACAAACGTTAGCAAATGAAGTTTGAACTCTAACCAATGTCTCGCTACAAGCGGCAAAGCACCGCTCAGATGCTGATCGCAACATCTGGGGTCGTGTTCCTGGTGATACAGGTATTCTTCGCCATCCGAGCGCTGTAAGCATGTCGCTAGAGCTCGCAACTCGGCTGTATTAGGAGTATCAAACAACGAGCAACTCGACCATGAAGACGTCTCCACGAGCGTCAAACACGCAGCGGTGGAAAAGTACACTCGCTGGGGTGATGGCATGCAATCGACAACTCCCTGCGTGCCGGCAACGACCGCCTGTGATGTACCATCAGTGATTTCGCCTTCACGGAATTCCACGGCACACACGAGAAATAGCTCACAGGGGGACCAGGGGGACGAGCAATTCAATGCCGCCCCCCGAGCAAGGGATGACTCCAGGTCTTCGGCGTGGAGGTCAGAAAATACTAACACTTGCCGAGGTGTGGAGGGTGGTGATGCGCCACAAGGCTTCGGCCAGGGGTCCAGAAGCGACGTAGACACTGATGTTTGGACAGAGTATGCAAAGGACAGAGAACAAGGACAACATACCCCGTCGCAGGACACTTGCAGTCAGCAAAGCGAGAAGGACCAACGCATGTGGTCCGCGCTGAAGAATTCGCTTCTGTCCGGAAGTTCGAGAGATATGGAGGGGTCGAGATTCGAATATGAAAGCGGGAGGATCGACGATGGTGGCAACCTAGACCGTGGCACAGAATCGCGAGACTTAGAGCAGCTTGATCTCGAGCGAAGTGCCATGGATCGAACTATGCGTCCTCACCGTGTCGCTTCTGCTAGGCTACTGGAAAAAACACATAAGTCCTCTGTACAGGTAAAGGTGAGTAGTTGCTCACCGTCGGTAGATGTTGGCAAAATCAGCAAACTTTTGTCCAGTTGTCGTAGTTTTACGTTTCTTGGGCAAC
Organism: Ectocarpus sp. CCAP 1310/34; assembly: GCA_902602495.3. NCBI lineage: Eukaryota > Phaeophyceae > Ectocarpales > Ectocarpaceae > Ectocarpus > Ectocarpus sp. CCAP 1310/34. The sequence goes on from CACKRE030003145.1 coordinate 110,492, forward strand.
TTGCACCGTTATGTTGCAGGTGAAACAGCACCGTACTTTCTCGGCCAGCGCTACGCGACCTCGCACTCGTCAAGGAGAATCAGCCAGTAGCGTTTGGGCGGGTGCGGGTGGAATACTTCAGTGTACAGGAGTCCGAGCCGAGCTGGTGTCGCGAGACGGTGATGGACACTCCAGCTATAACCGTGAAGCCGCCAGTGGGCATTCGACGTTCGCTGGCGAGGCCGTGAATCGTCGCCGAGAAAATGTCCATCAACAGGCGCGGAAAAGAGAGCTGGGGTGCTCCCGATGGGTCACGAACGATGAAGGGGTGGCAAATTTCTTGCAGAGGCCACCGTCTCGCCAGAAAGAAGCTTTCCCAACTCATCTGGCCGACGTCGTTCCGTATGCGGCCTTTCAGGTATCTGCAGATATCTACCTATTGTGTGCAGGACCCGACATACAATATGAAGCACATTTGATCACCCTGAGCTTGGTACAAGGAGGACAGCTGCTTAACAACATAAATAGTGGTGTCTGGTTGGGTGTTCGCGAGGCATTTGGTATACGCAGCATCATCGGGCTGTGTCTGGATGTTGGTTAACAAGTTTGAAACCATGTCATGTCGCGCCAGTAGGAGGAGATACACACAGTCAAAGTCCGTCTCACACAGTGTTCTTTGGCATGCAGCTCACAATTTGAGCGTCTCAATGGACCCTTTTTTATCGTTCACCGAACAGTGCAATGCCTGCCTGGTCGACGCCCGCGCATTCTGACAGTGTGAATTTGAGCACAACCCCCTCCCTTGCATTCCGGAACCGGAAAGGTATGCCGTATAATGATACCGACGTTGTCAAGCAGGCCATCATGCTGTGACTAACGTACCTACGAGGGCCAAGAAGGATATTTGTTTGTGGGGTCGAGAAACTATGAGCAAGGGAGACAGAGTCGTATCACGAACGGAGTAGTGCTTATTTGGTGGGAACCCACGAAAAATCTTCAACGTACTTGCTGTCTTTGGAAGTGCCCACACCTGAAGAAATGAATGAGTGTCATCCATACAGGGCAGCGCGCATGCATATGGTGCCACTTAAGTGGTGGTTCTTGGACCACAACCAACCAATGATCTACACGTGCCCCATCGTCCCGTGCATGCTGTTTACGCCAAACGAATAGGTCGAAGTGCCGATGGCAGATGAGGAGGCCAAACAGCTTATTGAAGCCACTTGGAAGACCGCGGTGGAACAGACCCGCCCGCCGTCCCGCCATAAACCCCCAGAGCAAAGCCTCTTTCTTGAAATACCAGAAACGCGGCGGCAGATTCCACCGACTCTTTCTCCTTCGCGGCGCATGCTTCCACATGGCACAGAGTCGTGCAGTGCTCTTTCTCCCGGCGTATTTTCAATAGATGTTCCGGAAGCGGAGGTACTCCAGCTATGAATGCGTACTGGATGGATATATTATTGATACTCTCAAGTAGGTTCGCCATGGTGGATTACTAGTGTTGAGATCAAGCCGTCACGTCGCGGCAGCACAGCATCATCTACTGACGGTTCTTGGGTTATGTGTGTACGATTCTCGATGCTGGCGGCGTTCACAGCCCAGCGTGGCGACTTCACTCGATTCCGCTGCTGTGCAGGCGTCACCCTCTGCGCGGGACGCGCTTGGGACTATTTTCGGTCTGGATCGCAGGCACGATAATCCGGACAGGGATGGTAAGTGGAGCTTGCGCCTAGTGTCCAACGAGGAAATCGTGTCTGCTGGCCGATTCTCTCTCCGCGATCGAAGCTCTGAATCGACATACGGAAAGCCATCTTCGCAATTTTTCGAACAACAAAGTGTAACGCAGTAACGTTTCCGAAAGTGTGACCAAGTGCCTTGTCGATGGGCCCAGGATACTACTCCTTGCACAAGTCAATCATCTCGCGAATCATGCTGTTTGTGGCGGTACGTCTTCCACCTCAGGGTTCAGCGTTCTTCATGTCCAAGGGCCGTGCCCCTTCCGAATAGAGGTAACTAATTCGTTCGTACAGGCACAGCCACCGAAAGCACCTGTTGACCGAAAAACCGTGGTTGCACCGGATGCCAGAACAGCAGCAAAGTACCGCCCCCCAGATGCTTCGTGTGGCTTGTTTGGACCAATGGCATGCGATTCTGGTGGGAATGCCAGCGCTGGGAAGCAGCGTGCACCGATCAACACCACACCCAACCGTGCGGTAAGTGGAAAGGCCTATTCGATCTACTGGAATTCGTGAAGACAAACGTGATATGCATACTACGAACGTTTTCTGCGGTCAAGCTACGCTGAATTCGCTCAATTTTAGGGCCCAAACGTCACCACACTTGATGCTGCCCGATGGCAGGATGTCACGGACAACCGTGTTTTTCATGCGCGCCCTCGCTTTGTGGAATCAACAGCTCAGCGTTCGTTTGGGGATGCCTCGCGGTCGTCGCGCATTCACGCAAGCCCGCTGCAACACTCTTGCCGACTTCCCTCTTCGACAGGGTCCCGCCATTGGTTCTCCTGTTCCAGCTCAAAGCCATACGGCAGGGAAAAACTGCGGTATGTCCTTCCGCCTGCTCGGCAGTAGATCCACAGGAGGGATCGCCAGCACTACGGCCCCTTGCAGTATCCGAGGCCGAGACAACAGTTCAGCAGCCGCCATTCCCTCGCCCCCTCCGCGGACAGGCAATGTGAATCACGAACCGACGGATGAAGGGAGACCCGGCACTCCGGAAGTTGGAGAATTTAGCGGACTGGTAGACGGGGCTGTAGAGAACAGCGCAGGGCAAAGAGCGAGCGCCGCAGCAGGAGGGAAAAGTCCTTCGGCTGGGCGACGAGACTCCTCAGGGATAGTCGTGAGCACCGCAGCATCCGGGCAAAACGTGGCGGACTGGTCACTGCAGAGCTGCGATGACGCTGACGACGGCGCGGTGAGATAACCTAGCCTCTTTCCTTGTGTGGGATTCCGCCGCTGGCACCGTGATCGCTCCCGCGACATGCAACAATTCCAAGCCAAACGATTGTCAAATGTTCAGAGCTACATCTCTTCTGTCGGTGGGTTCCCATGGGATCATTGATGGCCACCGACGCATGAACAGAGTTCAAGACTGACCACCGTTAAGGTAGACACGAGAAGTACTGATTGCGCAAATGACGTACTCATGTTCGACTTGCTGGTGCAACAATGGTATCAAAACTGTTCTCATGATTGCAGTTTTTAGACCAAGTGCCTAAATTGGGTGAGGCGGACGGCACGCACCCCTCGCGTCTTGAAACAACACTGGGTCAGGTGCGACTTACCATGTAGATATAAAGCAGAATGACTACGATAGTTGACCCAACGCAGCTCGCCCCAAAAATCCTGACTGCGAGGTGCCATGACATCATGTTCCGAGTCTCGTGTGACAACCGCGGTCAAATCAAAGTTTTCAAGTGACGACATGACATACCCAGGATTCTGTCTGACAGGATGGCCGTGGGCAACGCTACCCGTCATTGAAGCATCCTCGGTCATCTCTGAAAAAACATTCGCTGCAACACTTTAAGACCAATCAGAACCCTACCCGTATCCACATGCAGCATGACAATGTTCCTGGTCCAGGAGGGGATGTGAAGACTGTGCTGCACCTCTCTTCCTGTTGCACATACGCACTCATGCAAACAATGCACCACCCTCCGCCCCTTCCGATGCTGTCAGGATTTTTTGAGATTGTTTGCTCCATCGTCAGGTCACATCAACGGCGGCGGCTTGGGAGAACTGCATTCATGAGATTTCAACTGATCAAATACAACCAAGCTTTGCCCTTGTGACGGGTCTGGCAGAGGAGCTTGGAATATGGGGACGGCGGAGGAGCGCGTGGGCAACCGTAGGCATGCAGCTTCAATCTTCACGATGATGAGTTGCAATTTGGAAACCGGAAATAGGTCCACGGCGCTATTGTTGAGCGAGACTACATGTATGCTTCAATTGCTCTGTCTACGATCGTTTCTTCTTGGAGCCTTAACAGAGAGCCCTCGGAAATAATGAACTAACTCACGTGGTGCGTAGCTGATTGGCTGCAAGCAAGTCTCAATCTCTTGGCACCGCCTTAATTTCTTGAAGGTTTTATCCGTCCTAGCGCATAGACTGTGCCCTGACATTAGATCTATGTATCGTACATATTTTCATCACGAAAGACGTCCACATGGCGCCGAGCTGCACTGCGGTATTGGGAACTTCCCATTTTCTTTTGGGTTCGAGGCGTTCTCTTCGGCGCTATTCGGTATTCGCCCACACCAACACATCCCCGGATAACAGCGCAGAGTGAGGTGTCAATTCTCTGCGTCGTTTGCTCTTGGTGGTGTACTTCTTGGCGCTGGCAAGTTGCACTGCAGTGTGGCAAAACATTCTCCTCGTGTCTGTCATCTGGCTGCCTACCACTGACTGAATACTTTGGGTGCACATACGTCCATCTCAACATGTAGGTATGAACGTAGCAACGATCTGGTGTCTCTAGATCCAGATGCAAACCATTGCCGCATATGCACATAACATCGGTAGCCCCGGTGGTCTAGTGGGTAACATCGCAGCCTACTAAGGGCCAGGTCATGGGTTCGAGTCCCGGCAGAGTGAGTTTTTTCTAACGAAATAAATCCTGGTCTAGGATGAAAGCGACGCTCTGCAACGCTCGTTGTTAGTAAACCATAATCGACTTCGTAAGTCGCGAGGGAAGGGATTGCTGTAACCTTCTCGCGATAAAAATACCTCAGGCAGGAACCGCAGGAGGGGGTCCAGCCCCCCCTCCTATGTGACCCCGGTTGGGTCGTCTAGCTAGTAAAAGTGGAGGATAGGGGCCAGAGGGGCAGACGACAGAGTCCAATGATGGGAGAGCAAAAAAAAAAATACCTTCGCTTTGAGTTACTAAATAGCTCGAAGTGTATTGAACGCGCCAGCACGAGCTCTCTCTTCCTTTCGGTCGGCCAGGCATTCGGGCGTGCCATAATGTGCAGTCTAGCTCTTCTTAGCTTGAGAGGTGTGCGTATGCCAAACAGTTTTGAACTGTCTTGGTGTCAGATGTGTTAGTCTACGGTGTAATCTATGCTCCGGAGGACAACTTGGTTGCCCTCAAAAACTGTAGACTAGACTAGACGACATCGAAACTTCGCGATGGCCAAATCCATCCCTACCTACCTGAGATTTGCCAGGAAAACGTCAAAAAAGAAGGAGATACACAACGCATCGTGTGCTGGCACTCAAAGGGCTCTGTGCTGTTGGTGCGTGTTAGTACTGCTGCTGCTGCTGCTGCTGCAGCCCCGTCGTTTTGTGAAAGTTATAGTCTACGGGGATCTCTGGCTGCATCCATTGTAGTATATTTCTATTCCTCGATGAAGTACATACGTACTACGTTACACCACCGTACACACCAGGTAGATTTACCTCCTCTGATGGGCTTGGCCCTATCTCGCACAAAAAGATCGGCACCCTGCTGAAACGTGAAACATACTGACAAGGTGTGTGTAGACTGGCGCCAGAAAAATGATGGGACGAATTCTACTGTACACAGGAACGCTCTCCCCCGATGGATAACGCCATCTCCTGATTCGAAAAACAAACATGTCAGAACGTGAGAAGAACCCCCGCCCGACACACACCTGCCAGTGGTTGCTACTGCCGTACCAGCCGTGATCCCCCTCTGCTACTTGACTCCGCTTGTTGAGCAGTCTCTACTGCTGCTGCAGCACCACGAGTGCTGAGGTGTCTTCATGTCGTCTTTCATGCAGGACACAAGAGATCCCGAGGAAGAGCTTGGCCTCTTGGAGCTGCTTGGCGAGGGGTACGTGCAAAGCGTGCTCGAGGAAAAAAACCTGTCCCATTGTAGCTTTTTTCCCTTTCGATAACCCGAAAAGTCAAGTATTGCTCCAGCAGGTACACCCGAAGCTAACGGTGTGTGTGTTCACAACAATCGCTTAACTGAAGCTGAAGATGAAGACAATGATTTGGAGTAATCCTCATATCTATCCATGTGCCGCAAGCTCTAAATAAACTGGTGTTATGTGAATTGCCACGACAGCAACAGCATTCATAGCACACTATGCTGGTAGTGCACCCAGGCTGCGGTGTTTACCTGAGGACAAGAAGAAAGGTTGGATACGCCTGCCTTCTGTAGCTATATCACCCCATAGGACAGGCTAGTTTACTACTGCTGTCGCTCTCGTTTACTACCTACTGGTATCAGCAGTCGGATGTCAGGCACCTCGTGAACAAAAACTGCTGAAAAATGGCGCTATATACTTTCAAAGTAAATCGTGACACTCACTTACCGCTCATGTGACAGAGGATCGAGCATCGCGGACCACCCTTGCACACCCTGAAGACTACCATGGTAGATATGCACATCTTACATTTACATATTGGCCTGATCAGTGGTATCGCTAAGTGTAGCCCGCCAGTCCAGATGCAGTGACGGGTGGGTGCGCACCGCTTGGATCGAGTTGTCTCTCTTGTTGGCGCCAAACTACCACTACCCTCGTCCGTCGCTCCTGGGTCTACGTTGAGAGCATTGCGGTTGAACGTTGGATGTTGCTGAGGTACGGCAGTCGCTGCATGTCTATCTGTGTCTTGACCCTTCGATCTCGGTTGGCTTCTACTCTGTGATGCTTGATCGGAGCTCGTTAGCGAGAGAGGCAAACCGCAGGTAGGTACAGTAGTAGAGACTGCGATCGATCGTAATACCGGTGAGTTGCATAAGATGTTGCATAAGATACCACACCCGTATGATAACATTATTGGGGGCACCAAAGTAATCACACGGGTGGTATTCTGTAGCGGGTGTGATGTCACCCGTGTGAAAAAAGTGCACTCACAGAACCCCACCTACAGGGGTGTCATATCAAGCAGTGTGTTTAAAGCAGGAACCCACCTACAAAGGTGTGATAGCTAGGGTGGCATAGGCCACTTCATCTCGTGCTCTCCCACGTGCATTTTGGCAGCATCCTTTGGAATCCTTCGCATAAACAGCGAACGTGTAGTACCGATACCTCATAGCGGTTGTGCCTGTGTTGTATGCGACAAAACGACGGCACACCAGTACATACCTGGACGACGCGACGACTTGCAAGACTTGAGTCCACCATTCAAGCTTACAGAAGCCGCAGCCGAAATCAAACCATTAGACTAGTCAGCGCTGAGTAGTCTAATGGTTTGATTCTGGCTATATATAGTCGTCGGCAACTATGTACGACGCAAGCAAGTGCCAGCAACATATCAACCAAAGCTAGAAACGACAACCACAGAGGCTCTGCCCACCAGGGCTTGTTGGTGCACGATGGTTGCTCAGCAGAGCCGCGTTCAGGGTGTTGGTGGTTCGCGGAGAGCTGCCTTTTCGGGTGCGGGCGTGGGTGCTACGGGAGTCAATAGGTTCTGCTTCGCAGGCTTCAGTGGCACCCGCGATGGCAGGCGCAGCCGGTGCTGTGGGAGCCTCAGCAGCAGTAGATTCCGTTGTGTGGGCCTCAGCAGTACGTACGGTGTCATTTGCGACTGCTGAGGGAGTCGTCTCAGCCGGAGCCCCACGTTACCCCGCGGCGGGTTAAAAAAATGACACTTTGGAACGTGGAGTCGCCGCTGGAGTCTTGCCCACTGCACTCTGAGCCGCGGGGCTTTCAGAAGGATTGCTAGCTGCACCCCCTCCACGGCATTATCGGCCTTCATGGCTTTGTGAACAGGTTGTGTGCTTGTGATCTCGTGTTCTCACGTTGTCACACCGTGTGATAAGCGGGGCTCCGTCGATGTTTTTCGGCTCGACTTTAGGGGGTGTGATACCTTATGTCACCGTGAGATAATATGATGTTTATTTCGGGATTAAAAAAATATAGCACACGGGTAGTATTGTGTAAGTTTGCGGGGTGGTGGTATCTGTGGTAAGAGTAATATCTTATGCAACCTACCGCAGTGGAATGAAAACAAACGCCAGAGCACCAGAACGCACAAGAGACACACAAGACCAGTCGGAAGGCATCGCGAAAAACAGAAATCGTTGATTCTTGCACAGGGCGGCAGTAGAGGCTCCACCTCCACACGTCTCCTTTGAAATCAAGATAAAGGTCCACACTATTCTAAATTCAAGTCAACAGTGCCAAAACGGCAGGCGCTGAAATATAGTTGGTGTTGCCAGGAACCTGGTGCATAGTGCTTTAATCACTAGAGGACATCCTAATGCCGAGGGGGGTGTGTATTTGCGCGCTCAAATCTGCTTTTGTGGTGGTAATATCGAGGGTCGTAGTAGTGGCCTACAATCTCCGCAATCTCCGCAATCTCCGCAAATTAGACCGACACCCAGTGTCTTGGACTGCTTGTGCTCGCCGCCACTGACCCCAATCTATTGAACTGCGGGTTTTCAGCAGTAGCTGATGACATGAGCTACTGCCGACAACCCTCCGTCCAGGGGTTTACAGTTCGTGGCGGTGAGCACGGCTGTGACAACTGTTGGATGCCGCTTTGTTCCGGCGCAGATCTGGGACTGTTTTCAGAGGCAGCTGCGACCTTCGATATTTCAGCTCCAATAGCAAACCTGAACGTGCCAGCACGCACGACGCTTCTTGGTGGCGTCCTCTACTGAAATTAGGAGTACTAATTACCAGGTTACCCCGCGGGAAGGTTGTTTTCTTTATTTATTTTGGAATAAAGTATGAGAAAAGAGCCAGCGTCAACTGCTATGCTGCCATCCCGTAGTGGATTTGTGGCCTGAAAGTAATCCTCGAACCCATCCAATCTTGTGGGAAATGGCAGGCAAGTACAATAGTACTGTATGGATATCTCGTACGATATGCGATACACCAACTTGGTAGGGTCATATCCCATGATGGGCGACACTTGACGCATCGAGTTTTCGTTTACCAGTTCCACACGGCGTATGCGGGCAGCGACACAAGATCCCCGGATCAGAAATAGATGCCACTACAATTTATGCACTAAGTGAACGTCTTAAACCCTTGTTCCCCCTTGCAGATCGTATGGAGCCGTGTACCGAGCCGAGCGACGAACGGATGACATGGAGGTAGCTGTTAAGATCATCCCTGCAGATAATCCTGCCGACTTGCTGAAAGAGGTGGATATAATGTTGGCGTGCACAAGCCCGTACATCGTACGTCTGCACGACTGCTTCTATAAGGTCAGTTAAGCACGACGGTCGGTATGATGCACCATTTGGCGGAATGGCGGCATTATTACGTGTACGATGCTGCTGCACACCTGTGGGTACACACCTAGTACGTCTTGTGTGTGGAGCGACAAAGCACGGCATTCGACGAGGTACATTACAGCAGATTCGGTCACTACGGATGGAACGTGAGCCGTCAGCGTCAACGAAGACGGCATCTACACATGGAACTTTTGAGTCTCGCAGCCTCCCTGTAGTTTCGTTGCAGTGGCAATGTTACAAAATTTCGACGACACCCACGCCGTCACATCTTGTGGCAAGACCAGTAGGGTGCGGGCGTTAAGTTGCTGCTGCAACACCGTTCTTGGTAGTTCGGAGCTTATCCTAGTCTCATCACCTGATGTTGATGTATTTCACGATATCTTAAGGACAACGAAGCGTGGTTGGTGATGGACTTTGTGGGCGGAGGGAGCGTGTGCGACATTCTCGAGGCGTGCCAAGTAACGCTGTCAGAGGACGAGGCGAGAGAGTGCACCGCGTGGACCGTGCTTGCTCTGGACTACTTGCACAGCAACAGGAAGTTGCACCGGGTGAGGAGAGTTTTCAAGTGACAAACAACGCTTTACAAGTCGCACACAAATAGAGCAAAGGCGAGTGCTCGGCTTTGACAAGAGCTGCTTTCGCGCGCATTGATAGTAATTTTCACCTCTGTGTTCATGGCGTGTTTACAATAACGAAGGTGGGTCCAACTAGAAGGCGAGGGCGAATGACGCCGTCAGCCGGGGCACAGCTCTGAAGAGATACCTTGCTCCTTCTCTTCGTGTGTAGTTTGTTCGACGGCACAACGATCCGATCTGACCGACTGGTACATTTCGTCATTGGGTGTGCCGTGGTAACACATTTGTGTATTTTTTTCGTGCAAAATCTCCAAGTGTGTGTGTGCATTTTTTTTTGTTTTGGTGCTTGGCATTTGATATTTCGTCGATACCAAGCTTGATAAACAAACAACATTCGCTGCAAGGACGTGCCAGTTTCAGGCTTGTATATGATCGGTACACTGACTTGTGGTGTATGTGTTCGCGGTCAATTTGCTGATACATGTAGAGGGGCGGCATCGGAGATTTTGCGCTCGCTGGAAGCCCACTGCCACATGCGGTGATTGCGTACTTTTCTACATTCTGGCGCGGTGCGTGTTGTTGTGCTGCTGCTATGCCCATAGATCAATAGATCGGGTGCCAAGTATTGAGTGCTTAGTGGCGTAGCGTGTAATTTTTGAGAGCAACTGCGACCCTCCTGAAGCTTGCTACCAAATACCAGTCCTACGAGGAGCATCTTGACATATATCAAATCCTGGGAAAGCCTTCATGACTCAAGGTAAAATGTTGTTGCTTGTTGACGTCGCCGTCGTTCCATTTGTGAAACTTCGCTTGCAAAGATCTAACTAGCTACCCGACGGTTGCCCGCTGAGGAGCTCCGATCTGGGGCAACGGGGGAAAATGTATCTGCGGTACAGCCTTCAATCGTTTCCGCGATGATGGATCGGCCGTCAATACCCTCACTCGTACCAGGTGTCACAATGTATCATACCTCCTGGAGTTGTACAGAAAGAGAGGCGACGTCGAAAATGGCGGTGATCGAGCTGTCTTGTTCAGAGCTTTCCGAGAACGTATCGCTTGATGTATGCGCCCTCTTCGTCGTGAAGCGATCGAACTTCGAAAATCAGTCCAGGGTGTGTGATATCTTATGTCTGTCACCTATGGTACTCACGAACAAGCACTTTCCACTTCTTGGCACGTAATGTGGAATGAGCACACCTCGCCGCTAGCCGCTAGATACCTTTGAGATTGCCATTTAGACCACCGGGGCGACCGGCTACATGCAGCAACCAATGCCTATAAAACTTAACTTCCAAATGGACATTTCTTGGGGCTGATGCGTGTTGACTTCGTTCCGGTGTTTTTTATCACCCAAGCAGATTATTAGAGCCAAAGAATCGTCACAGCCAACATGGTAATGTACTTCGTCTAACGCAGCCTTTATGCTCCTTTTCACAGGATGTGAAGGCCGGAAACATCCTTCTGACGCTTGACGGGCGAGCAAAGCTGGCGGATTTTGGCGTTTCGAAAGAGGTACGTTACCTTAACGTTGCGAGACCACGCTGCTCACGATAGTGAAATGACAGGTTGGGTTTGACCAGAGTGTTCCGACGGACATGTGAGAGTTCATTGAACTAGCCACAGGGTGTCGTCTGGTTTGTGCTGAAATCTTCACCTCGGGGTAGCCGAGATTGTTGGTCGTATCGGTGCCGACTTTGTGGAAGGCGGTGTGACGTTCGCGTTGATGTTGAGCTATGGAGCCAATGGTCTTACTTTGGCGTGCAGTGACGTCGATTTTGAGAGTTCTTGATGGGTTGAAACCAACAGTTTTAGCCGTGAATATTCCGTTGCACCCTCTCCTGATTTCGTCCTTTCGTCTCTACAAGGTCAACACGATGGCGAATAAAGCCCAGACAGTTATTGGCACTCCTTATTGGATGGCGCCAGAAGTAATTCAGGAGGTGAGGGTCTCACTTGTCTTCGGATACAGTTTTCGGATTGCTCAATGTCTTTGGTGGCAATGACTGTTTTTTAGTGGACGAGACGCAGTTCTTATCTTGCGAGCAGCCAAGTGGTACGTTTCCTTTACTTCTGTGGTGGTTGTTTTTGTGGAGTTGAAGGTAAGCAGTGACACGCCACGCTACATGCTTCAGCACGGCCCCGCTTTCGGATGCTCGATACTCGTATGCACAGTACGCAAGGCGTAGCCTGGGCGTGCTTTGTGACGTCGGGAGGACTGCTTGTGGGACAACAGATCTCACTTTTCCCCTCACTTTTCCCCTCGTTTCGTGTTGCCTCATATCAGGTTCCGTATAATGGCCAAGCAGATATTTGGTCTCTGGCAATCACCTGCATTGAGATGGTGGAGGGTAACCCGCCTCTGCACAACGTGCACCCAATGCGAGCCATCTTCATGATACCGTCCAAACCAAGTCCGACGTTGTCCGAGCCCGCTAAATGGTCGCTGGTGAGGACTTGCTTTTGTCCATGGGGTGGCTCAGCCTTGCGGTTGCTCGATTTCCTGTCGGCGTATTTGTTAAGGAATTACAAAATCTCTTTTGCCTCATGTTTTTTCCATCCAAATTCTCGTTTCGATCACTTCCTAATTTTCAGCACTCGATTGCACTCCTTGGTGCGGTTTGGCAGGAGTTCAACGACTTTGTCGGCAGGTGCTTGGAGAAGAAGCCGGATGACCGCCCTTCGTCAAGGGCTATCTTACGGGTCGGTTGATAGCGTGTGATAGTGCGTTCCTGCCATACCGACGTTTGCCAGAATTGTTATCGAAAAGAAGCACATTCAGCAAGATGTCATTGGTTGCCGCCGTTTGAAGTGTCTGGATAGAAAGCATATCGGGAAGTGCATAGCCCAGTTGTAAATCCTGCGCGCCATGCTCTTCATCAATTGAAGTGCATCTACCCTTGGGCGCCGTCTCGACTTCCCTGTGGTCGTTATGAGACATGAAATTTTGAGCGCTCGCGCGCAACCCCACAAATGTTGTGCGTCCTTGCTTAGGGTATGAACTCCCGTCTCATATTCATCAATACCCGCAGCATCCCTGGATTGCAGCGAGCGTGGAAGCTATCCAAAGTTGCGATGGAGAGAGAGGGTCCGCTGTCATCCAGGACTTGGTCGCCGAACATTTGCCTGTGTTGAAAAGGTTTCGAGAGGTGCGCGTCCTATAACGGTTAATGTAAGTGAGAATGCTGGATAGGGTAAGTGCCGGTCGTACGTTGCATGGGAACAACACGCGCATGCCGCCGAGCACGGACGCGATAAGGCCACACATATGCATATTAATGTGTGGAACGTTCGCCTCTTCCGTGCGCAGGAAGCTAGTGATGCCAAGGCCAACATGGCAGGCCAAGAGAGCAGCGAAGATTGCAGCGGTAGCAAGACGGCTACATTGCGACGAATGAGGTGATCGTTCAGCTGGTGGAGTTATTTCTTGTATTCGTATGGGTCGTGCCTTCGTAAAGGCCGAAAGATAGACCTGTCTGGCAATCTGCCTCTGTGTAATCTGGGCTTGGACCATATAATAGTGGCTCGACCTTTTGTGTGGTGCCACATTTGCGCCAGGCGTGACTTTTCCTTTCGAGGCCTTTTTTTACTCAAAGGCAAGCTATTAATAGTTGCCGCGGTTGCGCTACTGTGCTTACAGATTTCTGTCGCGTCTGCCTTTTTTCAACATGTAGGTGTTAAAAAGCGGAAACGCTGGGACCATCACGGTCTACCTAGTTGTGTTTTGAATGAACCATCCTTTCCCTGTTTACAGCAGCACAAAAGGTGGGGATGTCTTCCGAGCAAACGGGTCACCTGATGCAAGGGTTCCTGGTTCTCATGGCGACGGAGCGGATGCAGATGGTAGGATGCCGGAGCAAGAAGATGAATGTGACGGTGCGACCCTTTGTTTGGCGCGGAGATTCTCACGTTGAAGCAAAAGCAGTATCGGATAAAATGTACCACCATCTTCGTAAAACTGTCAGACCGCGGAACGAGGCATCGACGGGTTGGCCACCGGTTGAATCAACGTTTTTCGCAAAACCGTGGCACGTTGTCGTGAACCCGCGCAGAGTCGAGGTCTTGAATATTTATCAATCCTTCGATACTGCCGGAGGGCAAGACTTATTACATGTCAGCGTTGGCCGATTCTATATTTTCTGTGTTGTCTGCACCATCGCATAGAAACTGTACCCTGACAACTTGAGCGGTTGGTTGTGATTCCCAAGATGAGGACTCTGGAGGTGACGAGTGCAGTTCAGACGGCAGCGTCATCAGGGTTCCGATTGGCGGCGGCGAGGAGGCAGAGGAGGGGGAGGAGGATTGCTACAGCTCTAGTGGGAGTGTGATCCGAGTTGATGCGAACGAGGATGATGGTGGCGTTCTCAAAACGGCCGGTGGTAGCAATGCTGACGAAGATGATGGCTTCAGCTCAGATGGTAGTGTGATCAGGGTGCCTGCAAGCAAAGCGGGATGTGGCGGTGATCGGTCTGGCCAGCGGCCGAAGGATGAGTCACCACCAGAGGACGATCCTGCGGCTGATGGAGGTTGTGGGAGGAGAGGGTGGGAGGGCCAGGGCCACGATGGAAACGTCGTCGAGCCAAGGAGTGCAAGCCAGGCGCCAGCCCATATGAAGATGAATCTTCTAGCGGCCAGTAAATACTTTGGCAGAAAGGGTGGAGCATCGGACGGTGGTCCTGGTGCTGCGGCGCGTGAATCGCAGCAGGCAGATGATAACCCGCAGGTACTTCTCTCTGATTAATGTTCGGTTCAAGTTCAATCATGTACGGCAGGTAGCATACCCAAACCACTGAACCAGTGCCTGTTCTGCATGGTACACTTGTAGACACACTGGAGCAAGCCCAAAACTCGACCCCGAACAACCCAGGTTACGCCCTTCGCCTTCCCCCGTTTCACAGGTCAAGGCTTTGCTGGACGAGTTAGAAAGGCTTGATGTCACATTCGCGAACGACCTCTCCCGGCTAAAAGATACGTACGACCGTTCAAGGGCCAGCCTCCAAGCGAAACTTCGGCATTTATTGGACAGCAGTAATGCTGCCGTAGGATAGGCCACCCGCGGGCGCTCAGTTAGGTTTGCAGTCATGGTCGTCTCCGCCCCACTCTTGACTACTCAGAGATAGATATATATATATATATATATAGAGAGAGAGAGGGAGAGGGAGAGAGAGAGAGAGAGCGTATTGTGGTCGGTCATCGTTCAGATTTAATTTATGTTCACTGTGGCACGTATGGAGATTGTTTGACTGGCTGAGTTGCTGTACTGAGAAGTTGGGAAGAAGCCCTCTTGTTCCTTTTCTTCCTACGCGTATAGCGGGTTTGGCGTTGTCGATAATCCAAGCAAAAACGTGCCAGCTTGAGCATCACTACGTACATACGACGTCCCACGCAGAAATTTCTAGCTGGAGCGGTCACCGCCGTGCATATGCTACTAACAATAATAGTGCACTGCTGGTGTGGCAGGGTATCCAGCACCTTCGTATCAACACCGCTCGCAGCCTACTCGCGAGATTCTTCAACTTGCCACGAAATACTGTAGTTTGTCCGTGAGTATTTGTGGCGTAGCATATTGCCCCCGGGGTGTCGCAAGCGGATAAAAATTATCCCCGGGGGGAAGCGAATATTTCTTACCCCCCATACCATACGGCGTGATGTGTTATTGTTGGGGATGACACCTCTAGCAACAGTTCGAACGATGCCTGACCGAGGAGCTACATCCGGTCAGGAAAATAGTTCGGAATGTTGCAAGAATATTTGTGCGCATACATCACCGTTTGTCGGCGTAGACCCGAAAATTGCCATGGAACCTTAGGAACAGCTGTTCGCCGTCCCAAAGGTGTGTGTGTGCGGTGGACGGTGAAATGATGAAATAAAGCAAATCACAACAGAACGAACGATGGGTCTTACCAAGGGTCTAAAAACCGGCGCTAAAATAGATGGACGAACACCCACGCACACCAAGAAGAAGTGTTTTGTGTTTTGAACCGCACTAAGACTGACGCCTTTTCGTTGGTCAGCCGGTTAGCGCGGTCGATGCTAACAATAACGACACACACCAAGAAGGTTCTATACGTGAAAAAATCCCGGACACAGCCCCCCCCCGCCCCCCCGCCTCCCGGGAGGGCAACTTCGATATCTGCTTTATGTAGGAATTAGAATGCGGGGCGTCGTTCACGAAAGTAAGGCGTTGTTTGCAGAGGGGCTACTATCCACGGTCGGTCGTGCCCTTTACCAAAATGCAGCAACTAGAGGCCCTCCCCCCCCCACGGACACCGTGTTTCGACTAGCATGATAGGCCTACAGAACGTTTCCGCAACTAAGACGATAAAATGTGATCTTCTGAAAAATAGGACACACACATCCGACACATACCCACCCTTGATTCACGGTGCCCCTACAGGATTGCAACGCGCCGTGCCGCCGACAAGGTTGTACATGCACGGGCTGAGTGGGGTGCTCCACATCTGTCTCTTCGCGACCAGGAGGTGAGGTATGAAGAGCAACAGGTTCTCTATGGTATTGAGCCAACCCCTTGCCCATGCGGTCCTTTGTCAATCTGCCTCTAGAATAAATGGCGAAGCAAAGACACGTATGCATGCCTGCTGTCGCTCACCGGTGTTATCATGCGCACGTCGTGGTCTCTGTATCCCAAGTCAATTATCACACAGGTCCCCTGTCTCATTCTCCGTGTTTATCGGGCTCTCTCCAAGATGAGGAACATCCTTTGGCTACTCGGAGTTGCTGCCTTGTCCAGCATGGGCGAAGCCTTCGTCGGTGTGCCAGTTCGGGCCACGGCGTTGGTAGCGCGCGGCCGGGCATCACAGCAGGAGAGCTGCTGCACTTCGTTGGTGAGAGAGACAACCACATGTCGGGCATTTGAAGATTGTCAATCGATATTTTACCCGAAAATTGTGAGGTGGCCAGTTCAACGCCAGCGAAAAACGTGGTTTGCTGTGATTCCGACCTGCATTCGATCTATAACATACCTGTACAAGTTCATACCAAGAGGCATTTTGACTACATTCATGCATTGACCTCCAAATACTGAACGGAAGCTGCCTGCCGGGCGCTACTTGTGTACGTGTCGCGGAGGTACAGCAACAGTCGACAGCCATTAACGGGTCTCGTGGTGCTGATGCTTGTGGCAGGCTGTACAAGGTTGTACGGCGTTCAGGGGGTGCATACTTTCAAACCTATGCGTGCACCACGCGGAAAAGTACATTCTTGACGATTTGAGTACTTGTAAAAAACAAACGCTTTATGTGCCCCCCGCAACGAAGGTACAACAGGAGTTTCCACCGGGCATGGCCACCAGAGCAGGGCAGCGAGCTATGCACTTCGCACCATGGACCCAGTCCACTCTCAATACCCCCATTACCAAGATATTATAAATACAGTAGAGAATGATCACGTACGCTGGGAGATGCCAAAAGACGCTCGGCTCCATGCGCGGGCAATTGCCCCCTTCAGACTGAGTTGATTTCCGCATGTGTTCCCAGTCTCCCAAGTAACTTTCCACAGATGTTTGCAACCGGTAACGTACACTGTTGCTTGTTGGGCGTATGGGAAAACCGTCATGGCAGATTTTCATTCTCGTCCCCAACCTACTCGTCGTACTGGCATAAGCGTGCACACACGCGATGATGGTCAGCCTTCGACGGGTCGTCTTCTCTCCTCTCGTGCCCGCATCAAGCAAACAACCAAACGGTACTACGTACAGTCCCAAAGAAGGCCTGCACTTGGCGGAAACGTATCAGAGAGGCCACATCGTTGGGTGCATGCGTGCGTGTACCATTGCTTACCACTTTTGAAAGAAGCGCTGTGAATAGACGCTGTGCCTGGTCGGAAAGCGCAACTTGTACGGGGTAAAAGCGAGTGAAAATGGAGGGGATGTCCCCAAATAAGTTTCAGCCCTGGAGTGCTGCGAAGAAGCACAGCAATCGCCAGATTACTCCTCGCTTGTCGCTTATAACTAAATGTACGAATCAAGCGCTGCTCCACCAAACATGCGTCCGAAAGCGCATGTGCGCAGGATTACTTGTTGCGTGTCATGTGCAGAACAGCAGGAACACTGGCTCGGGAACCACTCCTGCGGCCAAGTGAGAGAATCACCAAACAATAGCTTGTGCGTAGGGCCATGGGTCTTGGAATGGTGGGTGTCCGTACAGCAAAATGCGCGACCAGAATTTGCCGATCGTGTTGTCGGCTGACTTGGGATATTATGTTAAAGGACCAAGATGGGCACAATGTACACTTACCGCGGTACGCACGTCATTCTTCCTGTTCTGGATGGAGACTTACCACCGGAGCTAGTAGGTCTTGGTTCGAACCTGTTACTTGACCGAAATAAAACACATGGACAATAACCGCGAGAGCTAGTTTAACGGTATTCACCAGAACAAGAGAGGGAGCGAGCGAGCGAGCGAGGGAAAGAGAGAGAGAGAGAGAGAGAGAGAGAGAGAGAGAGAGAGAGAGAGTACTGTGATCTGTTCGATCAAGACGCTATGTTTTGAGGTCATGGCCGGGGCGTCGAGATGAGTGTGATAGAAATATGTGGTGTCATTTGGCATGTTCTGTACGTCCCACTGTCGTTTGTTTTATTGTTTTGATCGAAAAAATTTGCGGCTCTACCATTTCCCAAACATGAAGTGTTGGTTTGTACGTTGATGCATGTTGTGCCGCTTCTTGCTCTGCTAACGAGCGTTTCAGTACCCCTAGTCGCCGGGTGATGTGGGCCTGTAGACTCAATATCGGCCTCTACCATTGAGCATAACCGTAATAATTACCGAGGGAAGGAGGCAAGCACGTGCGGGAGAACAGCCAGCCAAAGAACTACTTTTAGATGAGAGAACTGCTTATTGGAGGTGTCCACGCTGCGACACGCCAGAAAGTATGGCCAGCCCCATTATGAAATCAGTCGCACGGGATTCCCGTGTGTTTTGTGATTTTTGTATGCATCTTCTGGTTACATGTCATGTGCTTCGGTTGTTTCGATCGACGTCTTTTGTTTTGAAGCTTACATACTAGCTATTGCCTGGCCACCAGCTTGAAGGATGCGGTTATCATCCTAAATCGTGTAAGCGGTAGCTCCGGGTCTGGTGGCAAAAACCTGAATATCATATAGAGGTAGGTTGACTCAACGTCGTACATTCGTTGGCGGTCAACCGCAATTGTTGTTGATGATCCACGCCCCAATTGGAATAGTGACGACGTAACTATGACATCCCCGGACCTTATTAGTGCGGTGCAGGACACCGACGAGACACTTGAGCCTCAAGCGCCGTGCCAAATTTTGTCAAAACCAGCAAAGCGGGCAAACCAATCAAGGGGCGAAGGGTAGACAACAGGAGAGTTTTGGAAGGCGCATTCGATACTCTAGGGACTAATGTCGTGCCCAGTGATGTTGACTCCACCGGCTCTCTCTGTGGTGTACTCATTCCAGTATCCACTGTTTGATGATGTCCTCGTCGTCTGTTGGTGCGGTGCTGCTTGGTGTGTCTGTAGTATTCCCCTGCCACCACTGAGGTCGTTTATGTTCATGTGTCTCAGTGCTTTCTGTCTCTCCCTCTCTCCCTCTCTCTCTTTTTGTGTTACATTGTTCGTTGAATCTCAGAAAGGCAACCTGAAGTGCTCCTGCGACTACCTTAGTTTTGTGTAGGTTATAGCATAATCAGTTTATGAGACGTCCGTGACCGTGGGCACACGGGATCAGGTCGTTGATCGTAAGGCACCCTTAATTTTCTCGAATTGCAGGTGTGCATGCACCGGTTCCTTTGTGACTGCACAGCCAAGCATTGTGCGGTAACTGTTGTTTAGGATTTGGTGCACAACACGAGCATTCGAACGAAAACGTTTCAGGAATCTCCTCGGTTGCAAGCATGAGAAATATATGTCCCTTTCTTTGCCTTACCAGCAGGTTACGCATAGCATCCATCGCACTTTTGCGGTCGACCACGATGGCCAAGAGACCGCCCGGCGGCCGGCAAACATGGGGAGGGCTGCAGCAACTAGCGCACTTCTCGCAAAAAAGAAGGGAAGGGGAGGCGGGAACAACGAAGGGGCCAAGCCGCGGGAACGGAAGGAAAAGGATGATGTCATAGAGGTATGACGCAAGATCGTTAGCACACCTAATGTACAACTTCGGCTTCAGTTTCAGGACAATATTTGCCGGAATGATGTGGTAACATGTTGTCCACGTCTGCACGATGTAATTGTATTCCCGACAGCCCACGATAGTATTTTCACATCACATGCGGAGAAATATTGTTCAGCGAAGGCTTGTCGAATGCTGGTGTTGTTTTCGCAACAGGTGGAAGGTGTGGTAAAGGAGGGGCTTCCCAGCGCGATGTTTCGTGTCGAAGTCGGGGCAACGGGAAAGGTGGTCTTGTGCACCATTAGCGGGAGGATACGCAAAAACTTCGTCCGGATTTTGGTTGGAGACCCGGTTCGGGTGGAGCTATCTCCGTACGATCTCACACGCGGCAGGATCACCTTCCGCTACAAGTAAGCTGCCGATTGGACTCATTTGAGTGAATGCTTGATCGACCAACATTCCCCGTGCGGTAGCGACTGTAACGTTGTTCGGTGGTTTCGAGATCCATAGTTCGGGGGCTGCGGATTTGACAAGTGCCATGCATTACCGCACATTACCCGATTGCCTTGGCTGCAGTATAGCATCCGTGCGATCCCTCAAAACTTTCGGGGGGTATACACACCCTGTTGTTTGCCGACATGGCCGTTGGGCGTGGATTCTCACTCGGCCAACAACACCCCCTCCCCACCCCTACCCTATCCTTGCTGTTGCACTTGACTCCTGTCGCGTGCTTGTTCGTTTTAGGAAATAACAATTTGGCAACGATCGTTGCGCCTCCCCGTGTTGAGCAAACAACACAAGATGGCTGCCAAGGGTGCAGTGCATCTTTTCAAAGCCTGGGGCAGGCTCCTTGAAGCGCGTCGTTGATGTTCTGGGTTAGAGAGGTTTTCATGACGGCGGAGCATGTTCCTTGGTTGGTTTGGGTTAGAGTGTCATGAATGACTCGACTAGTCGGCACAGACAGTAAATTCTAGTAGAGCTCCTCGTTCCACCAATCGAATCCACTGCTGTCACTCGATGCACAGCGATGAACGGGGGCACAATTTCTGTAGATAAGTTGCGAGTGGTCGTGTGTAGTGTAGCACCCGCACTGTTTCGTTATGCCTCGCCTGCGGAATAAAATAGACACCCAGTGCTTGTGTGATTGTGACACGTCCGCTATCATCCATCTTTCGCATGCTGGCCTGGGTGGCATGCCCGCACATGGACGCCGCCTACCAAGTCTGTCACCGACATGCTTATTTTCGCCAAGACAAATAAACAGCCAGACCCTGCCAAGACAGGGTTGTGAATGCCGTAGTGAAATGACCCGCTTTAACCTGCATGCGGGGACTGTGACTCGCGTGCACAAGGTTCGTGTAAAAATTAGCCTGCGTCGCGCGTGGAAAGAGAGGCTTCTCGGATCTCCGCGTGCAAAGCAAGCACGTTCAATGTCTATGGCCATTCAGAATCGATCAACGCACGCCTGGATGGCGCCGAGTACGTAGCACATGCGCGTGAGCTTTCACCAAAGATTCAAACGCCTTGGATTGCTGCTCTCGGCGGAGTGCACGTCTGCACGCAACGATATTGCGGTAGCTGTCGGGCTGGAGATCATGCGGTCTTCCTCAACCAGCCCGCGATACGGAGCCTGGCCACTATGTACGCAAAATACAATGATGATGAGCTCACACACAAAAAAACGTTCTCATGTACTGTAGACTGTGGTAGTCCACATTCGAATTTCATTCATTGTAACTCAGCCGTTTGTCCAGCATGAGAATACATACTATTTTTTCCACGCAACGAAGCCGGCGAACTTTCGCTTGCACTTTCACTCCTGCTTATAGTCTAGACTACTCTGCCCGCCAGAACGTTTGAATCTCCCTCTCGCCAGTTGTCCGGTTGATGGTGGAGGTGGTGTTGGTCTGGTTGGGACTGCATGTAAAGCACCGCCAGCCGTTGATGAGAGAGCTTTTTTCGGCTGCAAGCTCAAGTACATAAGCAGCTGCCGACCGACGGACAGATGGGACGCCGACAATAGTTTGGAAATACACACACAGAAAGACCAGAGTAAGGACGGGTATTAAGGACCCCCTAAGGCACCCCCCACTTAGGCAGCTTGTTCTCTGGTTTCAAGATGATTCATGAAGAGATCAAGGTATCATACGATAGCCTATAACATAGACTACATGACAAAGAAAGAAAAATTGAAAAAAGTGAAGGTGGCGAGTATATATAGACCTTGAAGTATACCTCACGTTGTAGGTAACAATTGGGTCAAAAGGGAGGGGTATTAAGGACCACTTTCCGGTAGTGGCCGGATACGCACGTTCTAAAGCGTTCCACGACCTGAAATTTGGTACACAGGCTCTTAGTATGACGTATGTTCGATACAAAAACAATAAAATAAAATGGTGCACACCCGGGGACAAAATGCCCATATCCCCGGTTTTTCGGCCCAGTTTTGAGGAACGGAATATACCCCTTTTGGGTGGTACTGCGTGTTCTCTTGCCTTGAAATCATGCAAACGTAGTAATTTGATGAACTTATGACTTGTATGCGTCCTACTTGGACTCACAAAAAAAAAATTGCGGCAATCGAATACCTATGGACGACATTATGCCTGTCCAGACATGGGGTACTTTCCCCCCTTTTTCGGCTTGTACGGCAGAAAATTCCGAAAAAATCTGCTACAGTTAAATGAACAATTTACACCCACAACTCAACCCCCACGAGACGCCGGTTGAGAGAAACGAAGTAAACGTTGCAGAAAACGCGTTGGACAAGAAGAAAAAAAAA
>CACKRE030003146.1:0-17747 GCA_902602495.3 Ectocarpus sp. CCAP 1310/34
AATTTGGACGAAAGTGGGTCAAAATACAGACACAAGTGGGTACATGAAAAAATTAGTAGACGCCGCTGGGTGTGCCCACCGCGATGTCGGACAGAAGTGGGCACTCTGGTGTGGCCCTGCGCTGCGCGCCTCGGCGGTATTAGGACCTAAGGTGTGCCTGACAGTGGAAAAAAATCGATGTACGTGTTGTTTATGGTCCCTGGCTGTGTCGCGCAGGTATCAGAATGGGGTTTTGAGTCGGTTGGGGGTCGCCTATGGAAGGCGCGCGCGCTGGATTTTTGAGTACCCACTTTTGTCCAAGAATGGCGCGGATATACCCACTTTTTTGTCCATTTCCCTTTTTCTTTTTTCCACAGAAAAGGTATTCCACCTCCCCATCTAGTAGTAAGAAGATAGGCATATACGATCGCAGCAACGACGTGAGGACTACATGTTCTACATGATAAACCCCAATTGAAGGGAACGGTGTTGAGGTCTTTGCAGTGGGAGTGCGTACAAGAGTCTGGCGGAGATGCTGCACGGATGTACTTCGAGCCATGCTTTTTTTCAAACATGTAGAACCAAGATTTCGGGACTACTGGGATGGAAATTCCAGGACTGGCCCTGAACCAGACTGCTGAATATTTTATGCACAATTACAGTAGTATAGTGTAAACACAGCAGTCCCGAAGTATGTACCATGGCATCAAGGACGAGCCGTTCACTCGTTCTCGTGACTCGTGCGAAACGCGCGACAACCGAGAGCTTATTACCTCTCTTCCTCAAGAGCAAAAAAGCGAAAGTTCCAGTGAATGAGAGTAGGGCCGACAACGCACATGGTATGATGAGAGAGGTCAGATACATGTTTCCAAATTGTCCAACAGGTTAACTGCAGCAGTAGCACACGCACACATGTTGTCGACATGTAGCAGACCCAGGGTAAGGACTCACAGAAACTTTCCGTCCAGGTCGAGCAAGCACGCGTAGTTTGTTCCAGGATAGCACAGCTCAACGCCACTCAGCTTTTCCCTCAACTGATCTTGGAGGGTGGGGCCCATACCCGATCGCTTTCGGCAACACCAGCTCATTGTCCTCCCCTTCTATGCTGTCTCGCCTGTGTAAGTCGAGTTAGTGCACCTCGTGCACACCTCGCCACCTGGGCATGTTTGTTGCTTCACTGCACTGCAGTGTTTTTTTTTTCTTAATCTTAGAGGGGGTTGTTCCCAGATCCACGGAGCCCCTTGGGAAAGACGTGTCTGGTGTGCCTGTGTCACATCATCGCGTCCACCCGTGGCGCCGTGTGATCGGTGAGCGTCTTGTCTTGGGGTGTTCATAGATGTAAACGAAGGAATCCCTAATATCTTAGTTGGTTTATGTCTTTCGTGTCTGCTTTAACCAGGTTTTAGCTACGGACACGCCGGTGAGCTACTCGTGCTGGAAAGATGCACATGTTCATGGCAGCATGTGGACCACGTCGCCAATTGTAAACCAGCTAGCTGCAATTCATCACATTCATTTTGCTCATGGTCGATCTTGCACAATATCCCGTGCTTGATTAGTAGCTTTCCATAGCACAATGTGCAATATTTAGGCGTATGCATACATGCGGAATACGCAGCTTCTGCTTCTGACAACACGCCGCGCTCGATCCTGCCCACCGCAACCCTTCTCGCCGCACCAACGCAAATCCATCTCACACAAGTGTAGCTAGATATGGCGCGTACCTCCCGCTCAGAGAAGATGCCCTTGTGCAAGGTGGCCATGGCGGCAGCAATATACAGTGTTGGGTCGGAGGCCTTCCAGGGCGGTTTTTTCGCCAAGTCGCTCGGCAAGGTGGGCCCGGTACGTGTTCGCTCTACGCATCACATGGTCGCGTCGCCCCCCAAGGTTGAGCCGGTTGAAGTTGCACCCGGCTTCAATAAACCTGGGAGTGGGCGGGTGAAGCGAACTACCGACCCCTACAATCCGGACTTCCATGAGGTGGCTTCCTTCGGAGACGCCTACCCTGAATCTACTAAGTGCTACCAGGAGATTGTCCACGCCGAAACTGGCCACAAGATGAAGGTGCCATTTCGTAGAATCCACCTGTCCGACCCCGACCCTGGATGCTCGCATCTTGACGTGTACGACACTGCTGGCCCCCTCGGAGCGGATCCTAGGAAGGGTTTGCCAAGCGTTCGAGGCGAATGGGTTAAACGGCGGGAGGACTCCGGGGACGAAGTGTTCACTCAGATGCACTACGCCAAGAAGGGCATCATCACTGAGGAGATGGCATACTGTGCTGCTCGGGAGGGGATGGACCCTGAGTTCGTTAGGTGGGCAAGGAAGCCACCGGCGATGTTTCACTCGTACGATATCTAGAATACCATTGGTGTATGCATACTGCTCTAAATGCATGCTTCCTGGTACTGCGTCCTGCTTCGAACGAAGTAAAGTTTCAGTTAGTTTGAGTCGTCCCCAAGGCGGCTCAAGATGCCCCCGGCCTAGCGGCCCTTCACATGCAAATAAATCCCTGTGGTCAATTGCAACTCTCAATTTCTATCCTCAACTGCTTTTGGAGCATAGCCATACCCAGTGAGGAGTGATGTGATACCCCTCCCCCCGTTTCGCGACACCGGCTGGTGTACGTATTACATGCGATCATTATCTTGCAAGACCTTGGAGACTCCACACTCGAGCTGTGAGCCCATTTGATGCATAACTGGTGAGGATTGTTGAGATCTCCATGTGTCGACCACCTGCGCTTGCGTCTGTCTACTTGTTAGGTCCGAAGTAGAGCGAGGGCGGGCAATCATCCCGTCGAACAAGCGCCACGTCGAGCTCGAGCCCATGATCATCGGACGCCTCTTTAAGGTGCGCGCTTCGTGCGGTGTTGGACTGCTGTCCTTTTACTTTTGTAGCTGGCGCCTTGTGTTGCCCTGCAGATTAAAACTCGCGGCTTCCCATGTAGGTGATGCGATATCTATTTGTTGGCGAGTTTGTTTCGGAAGATATAAGTAGCTGACACATTGAGAGCTAAAGTTTGGAACGGAATAATCTTCTGCTTCACCATTTTACTCCTGTCGCTCACATTTTTCTCCTCAAAGTATGCCCTTTGAAATTGTTGAGTTCTGGGACCGCACAGAATTAACTCCTCTGCCGTGCGTTCGTACAATGCAATGGCCCCCTCTGTAAGCGTACCCACGAACAATCCTTCGAAAGGGTAAGTTCTGTGTTCATACTGCGTAACTTGTGTAATCAGTATATTTTGCTAACAATCGTATCTATGTGGTCCTCATTCCCCCGGCTTCCCTATGCAGGTAAAAGTAAACAGCAACATCGGGAACTCGGACGTGGTGAGCAGCGTCGAAGCGGAGGTGGAGAAGCTGCAGTGGTCCACGCTCTGGGGCGCGGACACCCTTATGGACCTGTCGACTGGGGCACACATCAGACAGACCCGCGAGTGGATCCTGCGGAACTCTCCTATTCCCGTAGGAACCGTGCCCATTTACCAGGCCTTGGAGAAGGTATTCATTTTCGCATGAAAATGTTTGTATTATGATTGAATTCTTGTACATGGACAATGTTTTCGTGCGTTCCGTATAAACCAGTACAGTCCAGAAACGACCAGTATCGCTTTCTCGACATGAACCCTCGCTGGCGAATATTTTTACTTTCCATGAGCTCTTTGATACCAGTACTGTCAAGTTCATGCCAATGTCAACGTGATCCATCTTCATGAGACGTCTCCGGTGTTTGGAAATCGCCTCCATTTATATCCTTTTCTCCGAGACGTGAACGGTGAATCGTCCATACTCACATACTACGCACCCAGCAAGCGCCACAAGTAGTAGCTGCGCCGCCTGCTGTGTTTTTCACTCGAAGAACGTTTGAGGCGGACCACTGCTGTTACTTGTCAGGGTGGTGAACGCCCGTTAGCTGTTGGTTTGTGCCCGACGCACGCGTTTTTTGTGTGGTTCGTACCCCTTGCGAATACTCGAACTGTTTACTCTGCAACTCTCACGTGTTCATGGAGAAGCAGCAACGATGGAACACAACAAACGAACAACACACAAGCAGAACTGTGCGTATGATGGGCTGTCTGTTCTTCATGCAGTGTTGATCAAGCAGGGGTGTATGCATTCCCTTGCGTTGTGGCCGTGTGTATGCGAGGATGTGATGACGCAGGAAAATCTCATTATACGCACACAAGACCATGAGTAGAGCACGGGCACTACAGTATGCGTGTAATGCCCCTTCTGCCTGCTTCAGCAGTACCACTCCATGGGATAGGGTGGGGTTGCTGCAAGCTAGCTCCAACTGCATTTGCTCGAGGTCGCGACTGTTATAGTGGTATTCCGTGTTTTGGAGACACCTGGCGCGGGCTGGGTTGGATGGAGATTCTTCGTAGCTCGATGTTCCCAATACGTCACATTTATTTCGATTGAGATGAGTGACAAGACTCACTTCGCCGTTTTGAAACAATGCGTCTCTGGTGCGACTTTGGGGCGCAACCTAGAGTGTGTAGATGCAGCTCACATTGTAAGGGGTCCATGGTTGCAGCATCGAAATTCGCCCATCCTTGGCCGAAATTGGAGAGCAGCGCATCTCAAAATTTCACTGTCCACATGGCACGGCAGTTCGTGTTGAAGGTGCTTTTGCTGAAATGGCCACTACCACTTACCATGTAGGTACACATGACCTTGTTCGGCCTAACCGGTCCCCTGCCTTGTGGTTGCTTGTCGCAGGTGGACGGTATCGCTGAGGACCTCACGTGGGAAGTTCTGCGCGACACGCTTATCGAGCAAGCCGAGCAGGGGGTGGACTACTTCACGATCCATGCGGGGGTTTTGCTATCTTTCGTGCCGCACACGGCCGACCGGTTGACGGGCATCGTCAGCCGAGGTGGATCTATCCATGCAAAGTGGTGCATCGCGCATCATAAGGAAAACTTTGCGTACGAACACTGGTGAGCCGTGCCCGTATCTTATTCTTCGAAGTATCATATATTGGCTGAGGGTGCTGTGGGGCTCAGCACGGGAGGTTGGTATTCGATGCCACAGAGACCATATGTCATTTCTGGGGCAACGTAGCCACAATCACTTGTGTTGGTCGGCGGAACATGCTGATCACGACAGGATGCTGAGCTTGTTACAATTTTTGGTGCCAGGGACGAAATCCTCGACATCTGCAAAAAGTACGATATCTCGCTCTCTATTGGAGATGGTCTACGCCCGGGCTGCATCAAGGACGCCAATGACTTCGCTCAATTCGCTGAACTCAAGGTCCAGGGCGAGCTGACATCGCGAGCGTGGGCTAAGGACGTCCAGGTGAGCTTTGTCGACTTGCGTACCATGCCAGGGTCGGCGTTATAGGGAAGGCTCCATTCCACACTTGGCCCGAGCGAGCCTCGCGAGTGGTTCGATCATGGGCGCCGGGAACCGTTAGTATGTTAAAGCCTGCTGCGTTCCTGTGGTTTGGTAGGACCACGATGATGGGTGGGGGGCACGGAACATGCAACTGCGTTCATTCGTTGACTCATTTGGCTTGCGGATTGCTGGCCTTTTGGACCGTTTGTGACGTGTACCTGAGAGCGGGTTGTCGGACACTGATCGTTGTTGGAAATTGCGTGCAGGTTATGAACGAGGGCCCTGGGCACGTGCCTCTCCACAAGATCCCCGAGAACATGCGCAACCAACTCGACTGGTGTCATGAAGCTCCCTTCTATACGCTAGGTCCCCTCACGACGGACATCGCTCCTGGATATGACCACATAACCTCTGCCATCGGTGCCGCAAACATTGGGGCTATGGGCACTGCCATGTTGTGTTACGTAACCCCCAAGGTATGCGCATGTGTTTGAGTGCCATGTTTTTCGTATGCATCCTTGTAAATGATTATCTGTATGTTGGTGCCTTGATTTGTGGGTCAGCCTGTCACCAAGGAGAGTCGTCTCCTCACCTCGAGGAGTGCGAACAAGGCGCTAGACACTTCAGATTTTTTCCAAGACAGGAGCAACACTTTTCGCCAACAATGAGGATTTTCAATAGCTCGCCAAGGTGAAGATGCCTTGATTCCAGCGTCTGCGCATGTGATGGGCCTCGCCCTGCTTGACAATAATCCGAACGGCCTCCATGCTGTTTCAATTTATCCTGCAGGAGCACCTGGGTCTGCCCAACAAGTACGATGTGAAACAGGGCCTGATGGCTTACCGCATCGCTGCACATGCTGCGGATTTGGCCAAAGGACACCCGCGTGCGCAGGTACTGATGTGGTGATTGCTTCCCAACTATACTTTTGGTGGGCAAGCACACAACTTGACGGTGTCAAATTGGAGATCACTGTTTGACCACAAGAAATGTTACAGTGTGAGGTTGGTGAGCGAAGCACCAACGACGAACAGCTGCGGTTGACATTCCCAGGTCCATATATATATTCTCGTCCCTGCCACAACAGTGTGTGACAGCGATTTAATTCCCTCGCCCATTCAAGTCTCCGCCACGGTTGCGGTCGCAGTGAAACTATCATCGTGAAGAGTATGTAGTGTCGACGCTACATCCCCTCTTCATCCCAATTGCGTGCGATACTGCCCTGGTTTCCACCCCGACAGGAATGGGATGATTGCTTGTCAAAGGCTCGTTTCGAGTTCCGCTGGAACGACCAGTTCAACCTGGCCCTTGACCCCCCAACGGCGAGATCGTACCACGATGAAACGCTCCCAGCAGACGGAGGGAAGACGGCGCACTTCTGCTCTATGTGTGGGCCAAAGTTTTGCTCGATGAAGATTACAGACGACGTGCGAGAGTACGCCAAAGAGCAAGGCTACGGGGTCGAAGAAGCCCTGGCAGCCGGGATGGAAAAGGTTTGCATTGAACGTTCCGGATTCGCGCGGCACATTTTGTGAAGTAACGAGAAACAACCGGCTTGCACAGTATTTTCTATTCATCTCGTCTGTTGTTGCCGTTCATTTTTTTTTCTCCCATTATTCGACTCTGTCGTCTGCCCCTCTGGCCCCTGTCCTCCACTTTTTCTAGCTAGACGACCCAGCCAGGGTCACATAGGAGGGAAGGGCTGGACCCCCTCCTGCGGTTCCTGCCTGAGATATTTTTATCGCGAGAAGTTACAGCTATCCCTTCCCTCGCAACTTATGAAGACGATCAAGTTTACTAACAACGAGCTTTGTGCGTCGGTTCCAACTTGGACTCTAACCCATGATCTGGCCCTTAGTGGGCTGCGAGGGTGCCCACTAGACCACCGGGGCGATCGGTGTCGTACGAAGTCGGTTATATTTTTTCCTGGGGGAGTCGAAAAACGAAAGCTTAGACGTACGACCGTTCATGATAGCTTCCACTTGCACCGCTTGTCTTGGCCGTTTCTGTCGCATGTATTTACAGATGGGCGAGTTGTACAAACAGAAGGGCCAACAGCTTTACTCAAAGGACTTCGTTGAGGAGGACAACACCGGACTCGAGAACAAGATTCTCAAGAACGAGTGATTGATTGCGTTCAAGTGAAACGTTGACAGAGGAGTCCGGGAAATTTGATCAGGAATGGAGTTGTGGGAGCAACTTTCGGTGCTAGTCGCGTTTTCGCGGCGAGGGAAGAACCGCCGCTGATGGAAAACTCACCAGTATGTATTTCGCCGGCGTCTTCTCAAACCCGTTGACGGAGTAGGTAGCAAACAAAGTGACCTCACGGCGGAAGGTATTGCGCTCGGATCACCTTGCCCCCAGGGAAAGCAGTTACGTCTAACGTCCTTTCGAGTCTTTGTACGACATCGCTCTCAACGACCCCTTGGTGTATGTACCCTGTACCAGCTTGGCTGTACGGAATATTTCACAGTCCCGTCGGTTTTGATCAACCCGCTACGGGTACTACGTATCTTTTGTAGCGCGAAATTATTTCAAGAAATCGGAGATTTCCACTCTCCTATTTCCAGTCTGATCACCGATGGAGGCCTTGCGCAATGGACTGTTTGCGTTCTTGCAAATTGGCCCTATCTCTCTCGATTTCCTCCTGAACCTCCTTTATTCTTGCCAGTATCTCCTTCTCTCCACCCACATGGGCACCTGATAGCCTGGGGTTCACGCATGGGAGAGGCAGAAATGAAACTCACGGCAGTGTGGATTGACGAATGGCAGGGTGTACGTACCGAAAGTACAAATACTTGCTGCAGGCATCCTTTTGAACCTACAATTTTCCGGAACACCAAGGTTTGCGGCAGCATTTTCGCGTTCACTGTCTGAACCGAGAGTAGAATTGAGAGGGAGGATACTTCAATGTCGGCTACATGTGCCAGTCTTTCTGCTGCCATTGATGATGTACATGGCCATTTGAAACATGTTCTGCGACCTTATAACGTCTTGGGGGTGTTCCGCGGTAAAGACGACTTGTCTCCCTCGGCGAGGAAAAACTCGAATGAAAAACCGTTTTTGGATACATGTCTAAAACGACGTTTAAAAGCATAAAAAAAAGAGAAACAAAAAAAATGTGATCAGATCGCCTTGATTGTGTTTTTTCACCGCGTTGCCGATTGCGGCGCCTCCATTTTTCCTCGGCAATTGATTCCGCTTGGCCGATTTAGAGGGGGTAGAGCCACTCAGAAAGTTGATCAGACAAAAACTCGACGTGGGAACCGAGAATCCAAAATCCCAGCAAGTGTGAAATTGCTCAGCTACTGTCAGCTTTTGAGCAGCTGAAAGTCCATTGCAAATCAAAACTGGGACATTCCAACAATATATTTGCGATCCCCACCCCAAAATTACCCCAATTCGAAGTCAGGAGAGATTGAGTTAACATGTAGAAAGTGTTGCGGGAGGGGGGATATTTTAGTGTAATTCCTAGNAGATCGCCTTGATTGTGTTTTTTCACCGCGTTGCCGATTGCGGCGCCTCCATTTTTCCTCGGCAATTGATTCCGCTTGGCCGATTTAGAGGGGGTAGAGCCACTCAGAAAGTTGATCAGACAAAAACTCGACGTGGGAACCGAGAATCCAAAATCCCAGCAAGTGTGAAATTGCTCAGCTACTGTCAGCTTTTGAGCAGCTGAAAGTCCATTGCAAATCAAAACTGGGACATTCCAACAATATATTTGCGATCCCCACCCCAAAATTACCCCAATTCGAAGTCAGGAGAGATTGAGTTAACATGTAGAAAGTGTTGCGGGAGGGGGGATATTTTAGTGTAATTCCTAGTAATTCCAGGTTATCCCTGCTTTAGCGCATATATATCAGCGCGTAGCTGTATCACGGCCGGATCGATCCTGATCGAAATTCTGACGACGGATTCTTGATGTACAACAAACACTACATTACCCTAACCTGAAAATTTTACACGATTCGGAGGTGTTTGCAACTTGCTCGGGGGGCCCGCAGACGCGATTTTCACCCAATTTTGGCCACTACTTCATCAGTAAGTCATTACCACGACATCCAAATGGGAAAATAAGTATATTTTCGTGATCCTCGTGACCTAACGGATGTTGGTACAATTTTTCGGAGGTTGGGAACCATTTCTTGCTGCTCATTTAAAAACTCGTGGAAACTATTCGTCTTTACCGCGGAACACCCCTTGGACAAAAATGGAGATCGCACAAAAATAACACATGCCTGCACCCGTCATGTACTGTACCTAATCCCGGTTGTCGAATTTGTTTTGCTTTGTGCATTACATACCTCCGACTTGGAGCCGCATCTGGGTACCCTGTAAACAAGCTGGTGACGATAGTGGCATCCTGCTTGACGCGAGTAAACGCGGACCTAACCTTGTGGTCGGAGATATCACGGCTGAGAGGCTGGGGATCACTCATGGTGGTTAGTTACTCCAGCTACAGTTTACTACTGTTGTACAGCACACTTTGCTTCTACTCTGCTGTTCTTACCATGCACGGTTCGGTTTGTCGAGTCAAGTCGGAGATCGCAACCGTCTGAGAGTCGGAGATCAGGGGTTCGAACGTACCTTGAAACGCTTTAAATCTACTCGCGTCGCCCCTTTTCGATCGAGGGGACCTGGGGATGGATGAGCTCGGGCAAGTTGTGCTCATGTGCGCTACCTCTAGGTGATTCCTCAGCATCGCAACAGAGCAAGAGTTGAAGTAAGCGCTGTGTGAGTGGGTACCTGAAACCATGGCACCTGCAAGCTTACTAACTCTTGCAGGCCTTGCGGCCGTTGCCGGGACTGGCTCGGCGTTCCTACAACCGCTCTCCCTCCCGGCTGCACCTCGATCGCATGCGCTGGCTGGTGGCAGGGGCTATGGTACTCGCATGACGGTGAGAAGAGATCCTAAGGCAGGCAGTTTTTGGGTTTGGTGTGATTTACCGGGAATTGCTGTCTTGTGTACCTCGCCGTTGGATGCTTTAGCTCATGTAAAGGTCGCGTCAAGTGCGGCTCACAACTCGCGGCTCAAAGTCTGCTTCACTGTCCGGCGAACAAGCATCGGTTGCGCGCTTCAATCGGTGGTGTAATCGCCACCCGGATTTCGAGGACGACAGTGTGTTGGATTTGAGATTCATCTCAGGTCGGATGGGTACGTATTCGCCTCCTTTATTGTCGTTGTCACCACGAGTTCTTGCGAGGGTTCCCGATGACCCCCAACTGTGAAGTACTGCTGCAGCAATCCATCCCGTGTTGCATATCAGGTACAGCAGATACACGTGCAGCTACATTTGTAGGTTCAACCACGCTCTTTGTTCGTCTCGTTGACATGATACCTTGCAAGCCGCGCAACTCCAGCCCGTGTTGCATACCAGGTACAGCAGTACACATACACATGCAGCTATTGTAGGTTCAGCCACGCTCTTCGTCTCGTTGATATTTAGGTGTATGGTACCTTGCAAGCCTCAAAACTACTGAACAATAGGAGCGCTGTGCGCTACGTCAGCTGCTGCACAATCTGGCGTACCCTGATGCCCACGTTAACCGTTATGCTCAAGTCCGCAAAGTCGTTCGCAGCCTTGTGCCGTTCGGCCGTTCTCGAAGAGAGTCAGCTGAAGGGGCCAGTACCGCCAGTAACACACAAGCGTGAAATGAAAGTATTTACAATTAGCAGCCGCCGCGAATGAAACAAGAAATTAGCGCGCTCATTGACCGTGTCTTCGTACAGAGATGTCGGACCCAACGGTTAATACGGATGCTGTTGCTGGAGCTCTGGGGTCTCTGTTACAGTTTACGTTGTAATCGTTACACAACTGATCGAGAACTGTTTGTCCGCGTCCTCCCACCTCCGATCCCGTATGCTCCCAAAAGGTGGGTACTACAGCCGAAGCCGAGGCGGTCGGACTAGAGGAATGGACCAAGTACTGCGAAGACACCTCAGCTACTAAGAGAAGAACGACGCGCACCGTTTGGGCCGGCAAAGTGCCGATCGGGTCCGAACACCGCATCGCACGACAGACCATGACAACGACCAACACCAACGATGTGGACGCCACCGTCGCTCAGGCACGTGCACGGTCCGTGATATGTGTTGTGAACGCTCCCATTTCTGAACCTCCCCCCAAACAATACCACCGGTGACAGTTTTCGCCTTTTTTTGTTGCCCACCTGCCTTTCTATCCTTTCGAGGACGCGTGGTCAATGGTCTAATCGCTAAGACATGCAAAACAAGAGTATGCCCCCTGCCTTTGAGAAGGCCGCCCCCGGAGCATTTGCACGAATATTCTATGCACGTTCTGGTGACACTGCGGCGGCTGTGCCTGTTGTATTGTCGCTATTTAACCCGACGTTAAGCATCAAGTGATGATTCTTT
Source organism: Ectocarpus sp. CCAP 1310/34 (assembly GCA_902602495.3). Classification (NCBI taxonomy): domain Eukaryota; class Phaeophyceae; order Ectocarpales; family Ectocarpaceae; genus Ectocarpus; species Ectocarpus sp. CCAP 1310/34. The sequence goes on from CACKRE030003146.1 coordinate 11,704, forward strand.
GCTTGCACATGGACGACGTCAACCATTTTCGAAGCGACACATGGGCGACGAGGATAAAACATAAAACATAAACGACCATGTAACACGGGGAATGTGATTCCCCTGAGGCGAACGGCGCAAGCTTCCGCCGCCACCCTTCTTCTGCTTCTTGAATTGTTCCTCTTAAAGTGTTTTTTAGATCTCTAGATCGTGGGTTGCAGTGGGTTAGACTTGGAGCAAAATGCGTGTTTGTGCGTGTCCGGGTTGTTCCAAACAGGTAACAAGAACCCATCGCCCCCCGGGGACTTTCCGTTACGGGGTAGTCCGTTCGATTGATTTCCCCCTCCTCCTCACCCCAGCACCTTTGAGGAGCCCCAGAGGTGCGTTCTTCAACCGAAAATGTTGAATCCCCGCGGAGGGGGCGTTGACCGGATTTTCGATGTGTTTAATGGTCGCATCAGTATTCTGGAGTACATGCAATTCCCGGACGTCAAAGGGTGTAACAACAGCTTTGCTAGTAGGGAGGGGTAATGAGCCGCGGGGTACGGCGCAATACCTGACAGTAGTCTACCTGCGATGCTGCGCGAGGTGCGCGACACGCTGCTTCCAGGCAGCAACGCAGCAACACGGAACGCGCAATCCATATCTTGCGGAATATGAATTCGAACGGATCTTCCAAGGAAATGTATCACATCACCCGCGGTGGACCACACACACACGCTCGCCTTCTTGCTACAGCAGTACCGCCAAACGATCGGCACCTAGCAGCACTGCCGCCGACGTAAATGGATAGATGGTAGCTGACACGAGTGCACTAGGGCTGCTGCTGCTGCTGCTGCTGCTACTGCAATGGCAATGGCAATGGCAATGACTCCCATCTATCTTTTGTCACCCATCATGTATGTTAACATTATCTTGCTACAGCAGTATCTTGCTACAGCAGTACCGCCAAACGATCGGCACCTAGCAGCACTGCCGCCGACGTAAATGGATAGATGATAGCTGACACGAGTGCACTAAGGCTGCTGCTGCTGCAATGGCAATGGCAATGGCAATGGCAATGGCAATGACTCCCATCTATCTTTTGTCACCCATCATGTATGTTAACATTATCCAACGCCAAGAAGAGCGCATCGTCCAGACTCCTTGTTGTGTATCCAGTCGGCACCAGGTATGTTGTGTAGCCAGAGCAGGGGCGCCAGGTTTGCTATTTTCTGCTGTGCTTCCACATACGGAAGAGGTTGGCCACGGCGGGTGAGTGTGTGTTTCTGTGGAGTGGGAGACAGCTGCGTGTCACCTCTGTGTCTCCTACTGGCATGCTGGCTTCGCACGTACGTACGTACCAATGTGGATCGATCTCCCATAGGTTATGTTCCGCCTCCTCGACAACTCCAGGGGTTAGGGTGAGGTGTCTCGACCGAATTTTGGGCACACAAATGCCTGCGTACATAGCACGGCCATTCGTTATCGGAGTGCCAAAGGATGGCGTATTTCTGCTCTTATTCATGCAGCTACTATGGTTACTGCTGGTGTATTCCTTTTAGCTCGTTGCCCTCCACTTTTAGGCTATTGTCCTGATGCACTACCGCTTCAGTTCAAAACGATTTAAAACGAGTTATCGCTTATTCGACTTAGAGTCATTCTTATCCCTCAGCAGCCAACAGATAGTAATTCGGTGCTGTATCGGTCTTGGTTGGGCCCCAAAGGAGGGTTAATTTAGTCTTCCTGGACATGAACTTTGGGGCCCCTGCATCGCGTTGGAACAGGCCGATATTTAGAGCCTATTTTTTCCCTCCTGGGACGGCGGGAAAAATCGGTCGCGGCTTCGCCGCTCCACGAATCATTTTCAAGTTCAGCCGAACAGGGTACCCTCGACGGGAATGGGGGACTCTCTTTGTTTTTTTTTGCGCGGGCCGGCGTACCGCTGGATTCCATCGTGGGTAAGGTAAATGATACACAATCTGCGCTTCATCGCCCCAGTTTCTGTGCAATGAATCCTAGGGTAAATGTATGTGTATTGTGTATTGTATTGTATTTGTATTCCCTGGGCGCCGGTCACGAATGCTACTCGAGTTGATTGTTGCGCTCTTGGTTCGGTTTGCGTGATGTTGCTGCTCTCTTGGCGGCAGGTGATCAAGTGTGCCGACGCTGGTGCTGATCTGGTGCGCATCACGGTGCAGGGAAAGCGGGAGGCCAAATCATGCAAGCTCATCAGGGAAAAGCTCAACGAGTTGGTGAGGGACCGAAAAACGCTCTACTGTAAAGAGTTATTGTTGGAACGTCACACCGAGTGTTGTGGACACGTGCCTCGTACTGGCACGGCCATCCAACATGAGCCTGGTGCAGACGTGCTCGGAGGGACCAGGTCAGTGGCTTCGACGAGTGATCGGACATGAGCGTACAACCGTGTGCCTCGGGACGATGGAGAGTTTCTCCGAACACGAGCTTCGGCTGCAAACCATTTGTGTTGATTTTCCATGTGCTTGGCCGATGCCTTTGGCGGGGCCTGAAGCCTGCCGCTCGTGTCTACAGCATTGAAAAAAAACAGTGCTACTGGTCCCCATCATTTTGTCATGGATATCTCCATCTTCTTCAGGGCTACGATGTGCCGCTGGTAGCAGACATCCACTTCCAGCCGAAGGTCGCCATGGATGTCGCTGAGGTTTTCGAGAAAATTCGCATCAACCCAGGAAACTTTGTGGACGGCCGCAAGACTTTCGAAGAGTACGTCTATGACTCAAAGGTGGGCCATAGTTGATTGCTTGCTGGTTTTTGGCAGGAAAATGCGCACAGAGGGCCATGAGACACGCTATCTACGCCGAGAAATATTGGACACTTGGATGTCCGATTAAACTATTGACGTCCTCCATTAAGTATACATTGATGCATTGGCAATCTTATTGCGAGCGTTTTCTTGGATGTTTTGCTATCGGCTAACTGTAGAATTGTTCGTGCAACACAGGAGGAATTCGATGCGGATCTCATCCCCATCGAAGCAAGCTTCAAGCCCCTTGTACTCAAGTGCAAGGAGCTGGGCAGGGCCATGCGCATCGGCACCAACCACGGATCTCTCTCTGCTCGGGTCCTGTCGTACTACGGCGACACCCCTCGGGGCATGGTCGAGAGCGCTGTGGAGTTCGCCAACATTTGTCGGTGCGTCGGCCTGTCTATCGCTACTTGCTGATTAATCCTGATATCGTGGCCGCAATATCCAAGGTGTATCCCTCATGTGTCGGACTGCCCTCTGACCTCCAAGTGCGAAATGCTTGGAGCGATCATCACCGTGAGGTGGTGTTTCCTGTCTCTTACCCGTCGTCAGTTCCCCACTAACCCGTTCGTTTTTGTCACGCTTGCTCGCCCCCCCCAAAAAAAAACACGGACCCCCTCTGCTCCCCTATATTTCTCAGCAAGTATGACTTCCACAACTTCGTGTTTTCCATGAAGGCGTCCAACCCCCTCGTTATGGTCCAGGCCTACCGCCTGCTGGCCGCAGAGCAGTACAGGTGAGGCATCGTAGCTCAATCGCCAGAATTTGAACCGTTTATCCTGCATACACTTTTCCTCCTCTGCTAATCGCTGAGAGTTGCTCGTATTCCGGCGATTTACGCATTTCGTCAACATTTGCTGTTCCAACAGTCTGGACCTTAGGCTACAATGGGTTGATACTTCTTACTGTTGACATGCTATGCTGGCCCGTGACTTCGGCTATCCCGTAAATGTTACAGCATGATGTGTTACTATCTTTGCGCGTTGTACAGACGAGGGTGGGATTACCCGTTGCACCTTGGAGTTACGGAAGCGGGTGAGGGCGAGGATGGAAGGATGAAGAGCGCCATTGGCATTGGAGCTCTGCTCATGGATGGCCTCGGAGACACTATCCGCGTTTCTCTGACAGAAGACCCAGAGTTTGAGCTGAGTCCTTGCGCAGAATTGGCCGAGGTGAGTTCCTTGCCCTTGATGGCCAACACAATGGATTTTTCGCTGCTGTATCTTGGGGGGGTTGCGTGCAGCACTGGTTCGCTGTGAGCTTCGTGTCCAACCCGAGAGTAAGGCATGTACCTCTGCTGGGTGTCTCGTCGTGATAACTCAGATCGGCAAGCTCGCTACGGCAGACACTGCCGGACACGCGGCAGTGCCCGCCTTCGAGGAGACCACGAGAGACTTCCAGTCCTTCGAGCGCAGGGCTGGGGCCTTGCCAGAGCAGCAGGTGAACGGGGGCTAGCTGTCGAATCTTTGTCGACCGTTGAGCTATAGCGGTAAGGCGGAATCGAACCTGCTCTGTCTTCTCTAGATGAAGTGGTGTCCAACCACATTCACGTTGTTCGTGCGGTGTTGGATATCCATTGAATGTCCATTTGTGTTTATTGGAAACGCACTTGTTTGTGTGCTTATTGGTCCATCTGGTCCCAACATCAACAGCCCGGTGCGACAGAGCCACCAAAACCGCAACAACGTTTGAATGCTTCCACTGTCCACTACTGTCGTACCCAAGAGAGCGCACGATGCAGTTGCGATGTAGTTGCATGAGCGCGTCGGGGCGAAAAATGTTTTTCTGCATCACGTAGGTTGGAAGTCGTGCAGATCTTGTCGTTCCTGTTTCGAACGCCCCGCCCCTGGCGCTGAATGCCGCCAACGTATGTAGGAAACGGACCCAGTCGACGTGCGAGGCTACCTGCACCGCGATGGCTCGGTGATGATGCCAATCTCCGTGGAGGACCTGCAGAACCCCCAGGCTCTCTACCAAGCGGTGGGTGGATATTCCTATTACGTATTCATAGACAAGTGGAGCAATGCTGCTGCGGGTGCTTGTATGATTCTATCATCAGTACCCAGGCGTGTCTTTTCACGCGAACCTTGTTGATCATTTCGTGCCGCTAACGTCATTGCCTGTGCCCACATTCGCTTGGCTGTTTTTTTTTGTGGATTAGTCTCTTGGGCGGATTCAGGCGGGGCGGTACTTCAATGTGGCGGTATTTTTTTGGCTGTAGGCGGTATTTCGTTTTCCGACGGTACCGCCTTTGGCGGTTCCCGGTACTGCCAATTATTGCGGTACTTTTCTGGCGGTACCGCCTTCGGCGGTTCCCGGTACTGCCAATTATTGCGGTACTTTTCTGGCGGTACCGCCTTCGGCGGTTCCCGGTACTGCCAAATATGGCGGTACTAAACTATGGCGGTACCACCTTCGGCGGTTGCGGGAAGACCAGAATATCAAAATATGGCGATGCCAAACTACATTCGGTGCCCTTAGCGCCCCATGAATCGGCGAACCTCTTTTATCTTGTTCAGGATGGGTCTTTCTTGTCTTTTTTTTGTAAGTACCCTTGAGAGCCTATATATCCCCTATGATTTCGTCAATTCACGATGCGATGCATACCCATCGTCAATTTGAGCAGTTCATGGACAAACGAAAGGCAACGAAAATAGAGAGAAAATGCAGTTCAAGAGATGCGCTGAAACGCGATCCGTCGAATGCCACGGGAAACAGAAGCATAACTTGTTGTAGAACGGCAATACAGTCGAGGGACCCTTTTAGTGCCGGTTGAATAGTGCCAGATGCCCGGTATAGTGCCGGTAAAATCTCTGCACACAGGCGGAGCTCTCAATAGTGCCAGACCGGCACTAATTAAAGCATGCCCGATATAGTGCCGGTTCGGCACTGCTGTCACCCCCAATAGTGCCGGTACTCCGCACGCGCGAAACACACACACGCACAACCCAGGGCAGAAAACATAGACTCCACACACAGAAATAGGGTACACGTGCTGCTGCAGACCCGAACAGCTCTACACAGGGGCGTACCATGCCCTGTGCGGAAGGTGAACTGTGCCAACTACAGGACACCACGCCGCAAGACCCTCATGGTCACGGCTGCCAGGGAGGATGTGGCGGGCGACTGCACGGCATTTGCGGCAGTGTGGTTGATGTAGGCAACGAGAATCACCGCATCTGCAGCGCGTGCGTCGCCAAAGCCGGCAAGCGCAAAGTGTCAGCAGCAGACAGCACTGGGAAGGCACAATCTAAACGTCCGAAGGCCACGAATGGGGGGAGTAACAAGTCTCAGCCTC